>JABUQX010074782.1:15000-17500 GCA_015478945.1 Trachelipus rathkii | reverse complement strand
AACATACCCCCCACACAATACTAAATAACTATAATAACACGAAAATTAACACTATATATTATATATAATATATATTATATATTAAATATACATATAATATATTATATTAATAATAATATATAATAATAGTATATAAAAAACCAAACACACACTACTTACAACTTATAAACAACCATATACCTAAATCACAACCATATACACAATATACCACACTCGATATATATCACTACAATACAAGTACAATATATACCACCTATATATATCATACTACTATATATATATATATTATATATATATATACCATCTATTATATATTATACTTATATATATATTAATATATATATATATATAACACACCCTATATATATACAGTACTATAAACCATGAGTCTGACTGCAACACAACTCCCAATAACCGAGATCATTAAAACTCACAAATTACAGATTAAAACAACTATTATTTTAGAAATGTAGCATTTCCCACTTTAATCCAAAGTTGCCTTTTTCCAAATCTTCCCCAAAAAAGAAAAAAAGGGGGGGAAAAAATTCTAAAATACTGAACCACGCATAGTCTTAAGCACCAAGGCAAATAAAATTCCAAAAGAAATAATGCTCGTTCCCCTAAAAAAAATGGGAGCTTATTGGCTAAGTTTTTTTTTGTTTATGAAGCGCCTTTAGTTGGCTGAAAATTTCGTGATTCTTTTTGTCAAGGGTTTGTGCTGCTTTCATCGGTTTTTGTTATACTTTTCATTATTGCTTTTTCACTTTGCTTTTAATATTCAGCATATATATATATATATATATATATATATATATGTATATATATATAAAATATTATCATAATTATATATTATGCTCATTACTACGATATATATATAATATAATAATATATATATATATAATATATTATATATCATTATATATATATATATATATATAATATATATAAAAATAATATATAATATATATATATATCATATATAATATATATGTATATATAATTATATATACATAATATATATATTATATATATTATCATATTATAATTATATATATATATATATATATATATATATATATATTATATATTATATATATATATATATATATTATATATATATATATATATATATTATTATTATATTATATATATATATATATATATATTATATATAATCATTGTGTTAAACAATATAATTCAGCATATCTACATTGTGAAAAAATATTAACAATATAAGAAAATCATATATATATATATTATTAATATATACCTACCTAACTATACAAACTAATACCATAAAACAAGCTGTTCCCATCCTCAGGACAAAAAACTATAATAAAACAAATAAATATCAAATATAAATACTCACTAAATACTATAACACAAAATAACTCACCCATAATATATATAACACATTACTATACATACTATACAAACCCTACTACTATAATACTACTAAACTACTATATAATAATACAAAATATATAATTTATAATATATAATATATATATATTTATATATATATTATTTTATAATATTTTTAATTAAATAAAATAATAACTCTAATACTATATATATATATACATATTATATATATATATATATAATATATATTCATATATTTTATATTTTTTCACAATATAGTAATCATAATATTACCACACCTATATATATACTCAATCAATACACTACACATAATAACCACACCTAAAACAAACACACTCTATATTATTACTACCCCATAGCTATCATATTATAATATTATATATATATAATAAATATATATAATATATATACCCTAACACAAATATATATATATATTTTGTATATATTATATATATATATATATAATATATAACCCACCCTACCACCCACCATACAATATACCACTATATATACCTATACAATTATATATATATAATAATATCCATATATATATTATATATATACATAAATATATAATATTATATATTTCATACAATATATATATATAATTATACATAATATATATATATATATATTAGTATAATATATATATAATATATTATATTATACTATATATATAATATATACAAACTAACATCTCTACCCTATTAATAACCCCAACAACAACACATTAACAAAACCAACACCCCTACAATCACTAAATAATAAATCCAATCACACACATATAACCACCAACACTATACACTAAACAAAACAACCTCATAAACATATACTATACACTCACTACCCTCACCACCATAACCACCCAACTCAAAACAACACTCATACTCATTACTTACACATAATACAGCATAATACTATACCTACTAACTACACCAATATAACCCTATATACCAAATAATAACAACACACCCCAAAACCACACCAAAACACCCCCAAAACAGCAATATACCTAATAAAACCACAACCAACAAAACATTCACTACCCCAAAATAAATTAACTATACCACACCATTACCAACCCACATATATATATATATTATATATAATTATA
>JABUQX010074782.1:0-2500 GCA_015478945.1 Trachelipus rathkii | reverse complement strand
GACTGTTATATCTTCTCATCCAAATACTGAGGTCCTCTATTTAGGGGATTTCAATGTACACAACACTGAATGGTTGGGGTCCACTCATACTGATTAAGGTGGGAAGGAGGCCGAATCATATAGCATTCTCAACGATCTGGAGCAACTAACTAAAGAACCTACACATATTCCGGATCGACCCAACCAATTCTTGAACACACTTGACCTATATTTCACAACTAGTCCTTCTCTCTGTAAATACACCACCTTTGGTCCTATTGGTAAATCTGACCTCAACCTTATATCTCCTAATTTTAATACTTTCTCTCCAACAGCTCCATCCTGCCTTACGAGTTTTTTCTGGTACTTTGATCGGGCCGATTGGGGGGCCATGCGTTGCTTCTACGCTAACTATAATTGAAATGACTGCTTTGACTGTGCTGCCGTTTCGGCTTCTGACGATAAAGTGAGAGATATAATTGTTGATGGGATGAGCAGGTTCATTTCTTCTTCGACTAAATCTTTCTCTCCTCATAATGCATGGTTTGATCGTGCTTGTTATCTGGCCATTCAGGCTAGAGACAATGCGTATCGGATGTGAAAAAATTCTCGTTCTCCTATCACTCTTGCTCATTTTCATTCAGCTAGAAATCGTTGCAGGGATACTCTCCGACGAGTAAAGCGAGCTTTCACCAAACGAAAGTGCGCTAACCTCCTTGGTTCTCCTACTGACAAATCTTTCTGGCTTCTTGCCAAAAACATCTCAAACAACTTCTGTAAATATGTCTTTCCTCATCTTATTCGATCTGATGGTTCTGTTGCTAACTCTCCAACTGAAAAGGTCAATCTCTTCGGCCTTCTATTTTCCTCTAACTCAACCCTGGACGATTCTGGCAATCCTTTTCCTCCTCCTTCTCCTCTTAGGTGTCCTATGCCTTTGCCTGTGATCAAATTTGATTGGGTGCATAGGCTCCTGAAATCTATGAACGTTAGGATGGCGGGTGGTCCGGATGGCATTCCTCCCAGAGTTTTGAGGGAGTGTGCTTCCGTGCTGGCCCCTCCCCTCGTTCAACTATATTCTCTATGTCTCAATACTAACACTTTCCCTCAGTGTTGGAAGCACGCACATGTCCAACCTATTCCGAAAAAAGGAAGCTGCTCTGATCCTTCTAACTATCGCCCTATAGCTCTTACTTGTATTCTATCTAAGATCTTTGAAACTCTTCTAAACTCTCATTTCTTAGATCATCTGGAATCTCATTCACTTCATTCCGATCGCCAGCACGGCTTTCGGCGCTCGGTCTACTGGTGATCCTTTTTTTCTATTTATGGGTTTCACGCCCAGGAACTACGAGGCTTGAGTGATGTCGCTTGACATATTAAAGCTGACAGGGTATGGCACGCGTCACTGCTCTCAAGTTCACCTCCTTTGGGTTTCCTCCTTCTCTTTGCTTACTTATGCCAAGTTTTCTTTCAAATCGCTCAATATCGGCTGTTGTTGATGGAGCGACTTCTTCTCTTCTTCTTTTCTGTCAATAGTGATGTTACTCAGGGTTCTGTCTTATCTCTTACTTTATTCCAACTTTTCATTAATGATCTTCACCTGCACATCTAACTCTATCACTCATATGCCGATGACTTGAACCTTCATTCTTCAACTCATTTCCAATTCGCTCCCTCTTTGCTCTAGAATTGCCTCGATGCACTTAATCTTCAGGTGCTGACTATCGCGATCTGGATAGAATTTCCGGGTATGGGTCGTCTTAACCTTGTAAAATTCAATTCTTTAAAAACCCAACTTCTACAAATCTCCCTCTCTACAGTTCTCTCGTCTCTCCTCTTGAAAATATAAACATCCTTAGCCTTAACATAATGAAAAAATGTCTTGGAGAAATCACATCACAACGAATACTATGGCAGCCTCAAAGAAACTGGGAGTTCTGTTTAGGCTGAGAGACTTTCTCTTTCTCAGTTACTCCAGCTATACAAAGGGCCTCATCCGCCCTTGAATGAAGTATACTTCTCTCATATCTGGGGGCTCTGGTTTCACCCGGCTTTTGGATAGGGTCCAGTCAAGCCAAAGGCTTATAAACTGTTGTTCCAGTACTTTTCTTCACTGACCCTCTTTGCGCTCGATGTTGGTGCTTTATCTCTTTCTATGGCCTCCAGCGTAGGTGCTCGAGGGCTTCATCACTCCTCCACCTTTACGTCTGACCTCGTAGCACAAGTGGTGCTGTGTCTAGTTTTGTGCTGATATTGGTAACTCCAGGCTAGTTCACTGCGGTGCTTTCTTTCCTGCCAACTCTGTTCTGTGGAATTCTCTTCCATCTTCAATGTTTGCTGAATTTAATCTCCCCACTTCAAAGCCTGCGTATGGCTCATCTGCGTAATTTGCGTTAGTTGTTGACTTCTGAGGTGTTCAACAACCCCCTTCTTGAATAGGGCTCTGACGTGTGGTGGTGACAACTGTAAATAATAATAATAATAATAATGTAATAATGTAGCAATAATAATAATAATA
>JABUQX010074781.1:0-20000 GCA_015478945.1 Trachelipus rathkii | reverse complement strand
TCTAAATAGGCCTACTCTAATCATATTACTATAATTATTAACATAATTTTTTTTATTTTTTTACATTTTTCCTATCTAAATTTTACCAGGATTCCAAAATGTATCCTTTCGCTGTAAGCTATTTGTAATTTTTTGGAGATTTTTTTCTTTTTTTACAATTTTCCGCATAAATAAATTGGCCGCAGCATTCACAGCAATGTATCCTTTTCCAGTAGCTGTTGTAGTTTTTGAGATATTTGTGGTTTTAAACCCTTGATTTTTCACATATATAATAATATATATAATAATATATATATATATTATATAATATATATATATATATAATATATATATATATATATATATATATATTTATAGTGCAAATCCCGTCACCCAAAATTAATGAATAATAATAATAATAATAATAATGAATAATAATAATAATATATTATATTATTATTATTTATGATTATTATAATAATAATAATAAATAATATAATAATAATAATAATTAATAATATTATTATTATTATTATTATTATTATTATTTATTTTAATTATTATTATTTATTATTATTTTATTATTATTATTATGTATTATTAATAATTATTAATAATAATAATAATAATAATAATATAATAATAATAATAATAATAATAAATAATAATAATATAATAATATAATAATTTCTTATTATTATTATTTTATTATTAATGTATTTATTATTATTATTATCTATTATTATTATTATCTATTATTATTATTATGTATTATTATTTATTATTATTATTAATTATTAATTGTCATAATTTAAATTATAATATTGTCATTTTTTTGTTAACAAGTTTACGTGTGGCGTACATAGGCCTACTCGTAATATAAAGTTGCCTATTTTGTTAAAAAGTGATAAATAATTATTATTATTATTATTAGAAATTATTAAAATTTATTGTCATAATTCCTTTTTTTTTTTTTCAATGTTTTTTTAGCATATAACGATGAAAATAAAAGTTCATAATTTTTGGAAAAAATTCATGTTCTTTTACATTGGGAGTCGGAGTCCAGGAGTCGGTTGTTTTTTCTAAAATCGACTCTGGGAGTCGGAGTCGGTTGTTTGTAAAATCGACTCTGGGGTCGGAGTCGGGAGTCGAGTTATTTTTTCTCGACTCCCCATCCCTGATATAATATATATATATATATATATATATATATATATATATATATATATATATATATATATATATATATATATATAATATATATATTTTTCTATATATATTCATCAATATATATATAATATATATATATATATATTATTTTAAGTAATACTGTATTTTAAATTAGTTTTCATAAGGTATTTTGTCCTTTTGTTACTATGCCATTTGGTACAAATATTTTATTTTTATTTTTTCCTTTCAGCTACCTATATATTAAGTTTGCAATATTTATTTTTGTATCGAGTTATTTTCATATTCTTAAGTCACAAACTTTTATTTATATATTTTTTTTTAACTAAACCAACATCTTAAGTTATTATACCATTTTCCACTTTTACTCCTGAAAAATAGAAATGACTTCATCTGCAAACAAATTTAGTGTGTAAGTAGATTAAAAAATTTTTACTCTTGCATATCTAAAGTATTAAGATAATTTATATTATTATAAACATTTTTTTTTATATGTTACAAGTAAGACTTTAAATTTCTTGCAAAGATAGGTTAAAGTTTTTCATTTTAATAAATTTTGTCTTTTAGCATTGATACTAGTAATATTTAAATTTGTAAGAGTTACGTTTAATTCTAGGTATACATCATGCAGGAATTTTATTTAAAATTAAAATAGTAATTGATAACTAATAATTTACATGAAAGATCAAAATTGAATAATAACAGCATATATATATATATATATATATATATATATATATATATATATATATATATATATATATATATATATATATATATATATATTATATAATATATATATATATATATTATATATAAAAATATATATATAATATAATATATATATATATATACATATATATATTCCTTTGATTGGTATAAGAGAGAGAGAAGGTTATTGCTGTATTTCCTGTTTTGCAGTATATCTTTTCTCATTAAATGTTCATAAGGCAAAATTATAAATATTAGTTTTTGTTTTTTTACGCTTATGGTAAAAGATTTTCAACTATTTTTAGACTAAAAGATTTTTGTCATGCTGACAATAATTTTCTAATTTACAGACTTAAATCAAATGAAGATGAAGAAGAAGAAATTGCAGCTGAAGACAAACCTTTAGTGGTATTATATATATATATATATATATTATATATATTTATATATATATATATAATAATATATATATATATATATATTATATATATATATATATTATATATATATATTATATTAATATTATATAATCTATATATATAATATATATATATATTAAGGTAATATATATATATATAATATATATATATATATATATATATTATATATATATATATATAGTATTATATATAATATATATACTATATATATTTAGGCTATATGATGGATGATGAAGTGTAGTATGAGAGTTGTGAATTTCTGGTGCAATGAAAAATTTGGTGAATGCAAAGGGACTAAGCCTTGAGTAGTGTCATAGGGTTCTGCATGAAGGGTTGTTACCAGTGTTAATGTATAGTAGTAAAACTATGGGGAGGATTAAGAGGTGTAGGTATAAGGTGTAATCTGTTCAGATGGATAATGGGGGGGGGGGCATAATAGGTGTGAGAATAATTGATTAAACAAGGAATGAAGGTGTTGGGGGGTTGCATGGTGTGAAGTAAGGCATAAATGAGAGAATAAACAAGATTTATTAAGATGGTTTGATCACATGGAAAGGATGGATGATAGTTGGTTGGTTAAGCAGATGTATAGTGGTGGAGTGTGCCGGGAATCAACCGGCTGAGAGAGTGAAAAAAACTTGGATTGAATCAGTAAAGGAGTGTCTGAAAGAAAGGAATGTGAGTTTGACAAAAGTGAGAAGAAAATTGCATAATAGGAGTGAATGGTTGGGTTTTGTAAGGGGGTATGATTGTGGGCCTGGCCAAAGGGGTGAACCCTACATTGACAAGATACTACAGTGAGGGTCCATCACAGTGTTTGTCTGAAGCCCTAGATGTGGATTTTTTTTTAAAATGGTGACAAGACTGCTCACTGTGGACAGAAAAGCCTTCGAAAATCTGCACAATATTAACAGTAAATGAAGAGGTGATAGTGAATGTGTGTGGGTTTGATGGTGCAAGAAGGAATAGGTATTTTGGGGATGAGGTTATTAGTAAGGAGGAGGTAATGGGTAGAGTGAGAAAGTTGAAGATAGAAAATCTGCAGGTCAGATTGAAAGATTACTGGTGAATGATCAAGAACGGAGGCGAGATGGTTATTGATTGGATTTGGAAAGTTGTGTAATAAAAGCGTTTAATGGAGGGGTATAGTTTCCAAGGGATTGGAGGAGAGCGGTAATAGTACCCTTATATAAAAGGTAAGGGAGAAAAGGGAACGTAAAATTAAAGGGAATATGTTTATTGATGTTGTAGGGATGGTATAACTGCTGGTAATTTTGGTCGAAAAGAGTGCGTCGAGTGACTGAAAGGATGTTGGTGTTGAAGAACAGAGGTGCGTTTTTGTGAGTGGTAGCAGGATGTGTGATCAAATTCTTTTACATTGAAAGCAAATGATTAAGAAAATGAGGGAAGAAGAAGAATAATTGTATTTAAGTTTAATGGATTTGCAACAGGCGTATGATAGAGTTAATAGGAAGCTTTATGGCAGGTGTTAGTGATATATGGTTTGGTGGTAGGCTTCTGAATGGAAGTCAAAAAAGTATGTATGAGATAGTGAAGCGTGTGAAGAATAAATATGGTGTCAATGGTGATTGTTTTAGGATTAATTAGGCGGCGTGAGACAAGGGGTTGGTTATGTCTACTTGGTTATGTCAAATTTTGGTATATGGATGGGGTTATGAAAGATTTGAAGGTGGGGCGTAACAGGAAATGGTGTTAGAATGAGGGAGAATGGAGATGAGTGGAGGGTTGCCCTAGCTATTATATGCGGATGATTTGTTTTGTGTGCGAATCGAAGAGAGTTTGAGAGGAATTGGGTAGAGAGATTTGGCAGGGTTTTGTAAAAGGAGGGTTTGAAAGTAAACGTTAGATAAGAGTAAGGTTATGGTTTGAGTGAGGACAGTCCTCAGTGGTGAGAGTTATTTAGATGGTAGGCAGCTGGAACAAGTGTCTGAGTTTAACTATTTAGGGTTTGTGTTGGATGAGAAGGGAACAGATGATGCAGAGTGTAGTAGGAAAAGTTGTGATGGCAGAGGTTTGCTGGTGCCAGTTAAATCGTTGGTGGAAATGTAAAGGGACTAAGTCTTGAGTGTGCTAGGTCCTTACATGAGGGTATTTTTGTTACCCTGTGTTATTGTATGTAGTGAGACTATGGTCTGGAATAAGAGTATAGATCTAAAAGTTCAATGTGTTCAGATGGACAATGCAATTAAATGTTTGAAGGAGAGAAAGTGAGTATGGCAGAGGCACGAATAAAGGTGCTAATAGGAGTGACATGACGGGTTTTGTGAGGGGGTATGGTTTGGCCCAACCTGGCCAAGGAATGAACCCTTACATTGACAATTACCATAGTGAGGGTCCATCGCGGTCCCATGAAGCTCTAGGGGGAATTTTCTGTCTGTGACGAGTTCTCACTAATTAATGTTACAGAGGGGGCTGTAAGGCTGGGCTTCCTTTCGACTTTTGTCATATTCTTCTAACTGCTTTTCTTTTCCGATGCATGACAACGCACCTTACCCCCAGTCTTGGGGGCAAAAGAAGTAGATAAAAGAAAGAAAGAAATATATATATAATATATATATATATATATATATATATAATTATATAAATTATATAATATATATAGGGAATATATATATATATATATATATTATATATAATATATAATATATATATATATAATATATATTATATATATATATATATATATATATATATATACCAGCCTGTTGCGGAAGTGAAGTCTGGAGAGCATCGTTTGCAATATACTTATTGCATATGGTACAGTCGAAGATCACCTGGAAAACAGGCAACTACACAGAATTATGATCAAAACTTGAAACTTTTAGCTAAGTATGAATTTCTCAAGGGAATTTTTTTTTGTATGCAGTTGTTATCGTTATAATTTATTAAGATGTAATATCATTGGTCCAATGGTAAAACCAGAATGTACAAATTTGTATTTTTGAAAAAAAAAAATATATTTTTAAATGTTTGCGTTAGGCATTAGAACAAAGTGCGAACCCTGCAAGCAACCGGTTGTGGCAGGCTTCTAACTTTTCAAACGCATTCAAGTTTTAAATGCTGATGCAGTTGCCATTGCAAATAAGTGAAAAAGGCAAATTTGCCCATTTGTGTAGTTTGCTATTGGACCGATGATATGTAATGATGGGGTTTTGATTATAGTTTTAGAAAATGGGACTGGGATTAATATTTAAGTTTGATTATTATAGGATGTGTCAATGTTTAAAAATTTTTTTTATGGTGTTCTAATTTTTTTTTCTGTGAAGGTTTTCTTCTGTGGAACAATTTTGGTCTTTCTATTGCCATATAACAAGGCCGTCCGATTTAACAACACATTCAGATATACATATCTTTAGAGATGGAATTAAACCAATGTGGGAGGTATGTGTAGACTGTATTTTACACAAATATTTTCATCATGAGGGCAAAAATAAGTAAATATGCATGTGATGATGCCCTTGCCAAAGAATTTATTTCAATGGAATTGATTGGATAGGTTTTATTTATTTTATTGTTTTTTTTTTCCCTGAACTAAATATCGTAGTTTTTATTGCCATAATTCAGTATCTATCATTCTAATGTAAAAGCTATTTTAAGGGTGAAAAGAATCTATTGGAGAAGGAGTCTTGGGAATTAGAAAGTACACACCTTATATATTTATTGGCTATATAAGACGCACATTCAGATTTTTCTAGTGCGTAGATCATATAAGATCCATCCATCCATTGCACTGCTCAAATAAATGTATTAAAATTTTTTGTTGTTGTTGAAGCTATTATTAACAATAAATGCTTTATCATTTACTGTTAAACATTAGAGAGAGAGAGTGGTAGGAAAGAGTAAATACTCTGTATCATTTACTCTACGTTAAACTTTAGAGCGACAAAGTGATAGGAAAGAGATGTACTTGAAAAAAGGGTTATTGCATATTATGAGCTAGTTTCACAGAGTTCGACACATGAGATTTTTTTTTATTGTATAATGTTGATATTTCATGATGCAAGTTGAATAAAATTTTGATAAGTCAAATTATATATAGTGTAAACCACCGCCCTTCTCCTTTTCCTCCTGAAAATTAGCCAGTTATTTATTTTAATTTAGGATTTTATATGTAATTAATCGCGTACAAAAGGAAAAAAAATTACCCTCAACAATTTATATGTAACTGCAGGATGCATTTGCTGGTACAAATGGCAAAGTTTTTCTTATCCTGATATAAATTGAGGAAAATCACAGGTTTTGAACTTTAAGAGCAATAGGCCATTTTAATGCAGTAGAAAATGTTATTGAATGTGACAAACATTTTGAGAATAAGAAACGAAAGACATCAATTAGGTTTTAATGTTTCGGAGAGTGCAGACATAGGACCAGGAAGTGAATAGTGGGTTACTTTTAATAATTGATTGCAGTAAATTGTAACATTTCATCATAGGAATTTTTTTTTTTTTTCATTCAATGAACGGAGTAAGTGTATTATTTATATCCAAAAATTAATTTGAAAGTCCCCAATAAGTTGATTTCTTTTCTAATTTCCTTACATATCTTACTTTCAATTGGAACATAAGTTACATAACCCAGTTTTGGTGCTCGCGGTAACTTCTTCATCTCAAATAAACTATAAAATGAAGGGCCTATTTCTTTATCAAACATATTAATTTTGTTTTTGGTTTACTTTCATTTCAGGATCCTGCAAACAAAAATGGCGGTAAATGGATCGTTCGCTTTCGTAAAGGTTTAGCTTCTCGATGTTGGGAAAATCTTCTCCTTGCCATGGTGGGAGAGCAGTTCATGGTGGGGGAAGAAATTTGTGGTGCAGTTATCTCGGTTCGGTTCCAGGTAGGAATGCCATTTAATTTTTAATTCAAGCTTATTTATCCATTTTTTAGGTTAAATAAAAGTCTTTATAGTTATTGTTTAGATTTTGGATAATATAACAAAAATAAAAAGATAATAATCGCCTGTTAAATAGAAAAAGCCCAATATATATCCTATCTAAAAATTATACATTTTTGACTGGATCTCTCTTAAAACTTTGATAGGATGGCAAATGTACCATACGAGTTTACTCATATTTGTTATATGTTCAATTAACAGTCATTTCCAAAACCATGTAAGTCAGTTTTCTACAAAGTTTTTTTTTTTTTTTTTTTTTTTTTTTTTTTTTTTTTTTTTTTTTTTTTTTTTTTTTTTGGGTAGTTCTACCGTTATTCATCGTAGAAACGACCTAAACCTTTATTCTCGCCTCTGCCAAACTCAATTTCTCTCCTTCAAGACATTCGTTCACCGACTCAATCCACTTTCTCTTGGTCTCCCAGCCGGTCGGTTCCCAACACACTCGCCACTATATATCCGCTTAACCAACCGACTATCATTCATTCTTTCCACATGACCCAAACCATCTTCAACATACTTTTTTTATTCTCTCTTTTACCCCTTTTCTTCACACCAACACAACCTCTAATACGTTCATTCCTCATTTTATTCAATTCCTTCTTACAACTAGCATGCCCCTAAGATTGTCCTCTGAACACATTGAACTTTAGATCTATAGATTCTTATTCCAGACCAAGTCTCAGCTACTAATCAATAACCACAGGTAACAACATATCCTCATGTAATACCCTAGCGCACTCAAGGCTTAGTCCCTTTCATCACCAATGATTTAATTGCACCAGCAACCTTCCTGCCATTCACAACTTTCCTACTACCACTCTGCATCATCCGTTCCCTTCTCAACAAGATACCCTAAATATTTAAACTCAGCACTTGTTCCAGCTGCTCACCATCTAACATAATTCACACTGAGGGACTGTCCTCACTCACAATCATACCCTTACTCTTTCTACGTTTACTTTCAAATCCCCTCCTTTACACACCCTGCCAAATCTCTCTACCAATCCCTCAAACTCTCTTCAGATTCGCCACACAAAACAAATTCATCCGCATTATAATAGGTAGGGCACCCTCCACTCATCTCCATCTCCATCATTCAAACACCATTTTCCTGCCATCCCCACTCGAATTCTTTCATTAACCCATCCATATACAAATTGAATAACCAAGGAGGACATAACAAAACCCTGTCTCACTCGCTATTATTCCTAAACCAATCACCATTGACACCATTTTATTCTTACACACGCTTTCACTATCGTCTATACATACTTTTGATTCCATTTCAGGAAGCCTACCACCAACACCATTAATCATAACACCTGCCATAACGCTTCCCTATAAACTCCTATCATCGCCTGTTGCAAATCCATAAAATTTAAATATACCTATTATTCTTCTTCTCCCTCATTTTCTTCAATTCATTTGTTTCTATGTAAAGATTTTGATCCACACATTCCTCTACCACTCCGTAAACCGACCTTGTTTTTCACCAATTTCAGTCCTTCATATATTATATTATATATATATATATATATATAATAATCTATTTATATATATTAGACATACATACTCATAGAATCTATTATATAAAATTATATATAATAATATAAATATATTTATAATTATATATATATTCTTTCTTCTTCTTTCTTCCTCTTTGCCCCAAGATTGGGGGTAGGGTGGCTACAGCATCGGAAAAGAAAAGCATTAGGAAACTGACAAACGTTCGAAAAGAAAGCCAGCCTTTACGCCCCCTCTTACCATTATTAGGCCGAGCTCGTCACAGACAGAAAATCCACCCTAGAGCCATCATGGGACCGCGACGGACCCTCACTATGGTAAATCGTCCCCATACAAAACCCCGCCATTCTCTCCTATCATGCACCTTTATTCTCGCCTCTGCCAAACTCACATTTCTCTCCTTAGACATTCGTTCACCGACTCAATCCACTTTCTCTTCGGTCTCCCAGCCGGTCGGTCCCAACACACTCTCCACTATACATCCGCTTAACCAACCGACTTTTATTCATCCTTTCCACCATGACCAAAACCATCTCAACATACTTTCATTTATTCTCTCATTTACCCCTTTCTTCACACCACACCACTCTCTAATACGTTCATTCCTCACTTTATTAATTCTTTTCACACCTAGCATGCCCCTAAGATTGTCCATCTGAACACATTGAACTTTAGATCTATACTTCTTATTCCAGACCTTAGTCTCACTACCATACAATAACACAGGTAACAACATACCTCAGTAAGACCCCAGCGCACTCAAGACTTAAGTCCCTTCCTTACATTCACCAACGATTTAATTGCACCAGCACCTTCCTGCCATTCACAACTTTCCTTTACTACACTCTGCATCATCCCGTTCCCTTCTCATCCAACACATACCCTAAAATATTTAAACTCAGACACTTGCTCCAGGTGCTCACCATCTAAACATAACTTCACACTGAGGACTGTCCTCACTCACAACCATAACCTTACTCTTATCTACGTTTACTTTCAAACCCCTCCTTTTACATACCCTGCAAATCTCTCTACCAATCCTTTCAAACTCTCTTCAGACTCGCCACACAGAAACAAAATCATTCGCATACAATAGGTAGGGCACCCTCCACTCCTCTTCATTCTCCATCATTCTAACAACATTTCCTGCCATCCCCACCTCGAATTCTTTCATAACCCCATCCATATACAAATTGAATAACAAGGAGACATAACACAACCCTGTCTCACTCCGCTATTAATCCTAAACCAATCACCATTGACACATTTATTCTTACACACGCTTCACTATCGTTCATACATACTTTTGATTCCATTCAGGAAGCCTGCCACAACAACCATTATATCACTAATTACCTGCCATTAAAGCTTCCCATTTAACTCTATCATACGCCTGTTGTAAATCCATTAAACCTAAAGAAAATTATATTCTTCTTCTTCCTCATTTTCTCAATCATTTGTTTCAATGTAAAGATTTGATCCACACATCCTCTACCACTCCTAAACGCACCTTGTTCTTCACCAATCAGTCCCTCAGTCACTCGATGCACTTCTTTCAAAACCAAAATTACCAGCAATTATACCTTCCCTACAACCAGCTCAATAAAGCTTATCCCCCTATAATTTCTACAGTTCCCCTTTCTCCCTTACCTTATATAAGGGTATATTACGCTCTCCTCCAAATCCCTTGGAACTATACTCCATAAAACGCTTTATTACACAACTTCCAAATCCAATCAATCACCATCCCGCCTCCGCTCTTGATCATTTCACTAGTAATTTCATCTATACCTGCAGATTTACCATTCTTCAATTTCTCACTCTACCCATTACCTCCTCCTTACTAATAACCTCATTCCCAAAATACCTATCCTTTTCTTGCAACCATCAAACCAAACACATTAACTAACACCCATCATTACTGTATATTGTGCAGATTTCGAAGTGTTATTCTTTCCACACTCCCCTCACATCCTTTTCATCGTTACAAAAGCACCTTCCCTATTCATTATTCTAACAGATTCCCCTTATTCTCATTCTTAACCTTTCGCGCTTCCTTCCAGAAGAGCTTCCTATTCCCTTGTATGTCCTCATTCATCCTCCTTCCAAACTGTTCATTTACCTCTTGTTTTCTCCTACGTATGAACCTTTTAGTAAATTTCTTTTTTCCTCCTTAATTAATTCCAAGCATCTTTCTTTTGAAACTTCATCCTTTGCTTTTAGTACATTCCAACCAACGCTTCTTTACCTTTAACCGCTTTCATACCTCTTCATTCCACTATTCGCGGTTAACATTCTTACTTCCTACTTTAGCACATCCACACACTTCCTTTGCACTACTAACAATTGCTTCCTTCAATTTGCCCCCCAGATTTGTTCAGTATCAACTCGTCACATTCAACCGAATTACTAGCGAGCGCTCTTACATACTTATTTTTATTTTACCTTGTTCACTTAACTTTCTCACTCTTAATTTTACCTTACTTCCTTTCGTATCAACCTTCCTCTCCATCCAAGCCCCCACTAACCTTATTTTACATTAGAACAATATAATATATAATTTATATATAGTATATATATATATAATATATATTATATATATATATTAATAATATAATATATACTATATATATATATATATATAATATATATAAATATAATTTTTATATATATAATATAATATTAATATAATTATAAATATAATATAATATAAACATATAATATAATATTTTACATAGAACAATATAAATATATATTATAATATATATATAATAATAAATATATATAATATATATAATATATATATATATATATATATATATATATATAATATATATATAATATATATATATTATTTATATATAAAATATTATAATATATATATAATAATATATATATATATATATATATATATATATATATTATATAATATTAATATATATTATATTATATATTATATATAATTAATATATATAATATATATATATATATAATTATATATAATATATATATATATATATATAATATATATATATATATATATAATAATACATATATATATTATATATATACTATTATATATATATATATATATAATATATATCTTATCTTTCTTTTCACCTTCCTCTTGCCCCAAGATTGGGCGGAACCGGTGCACTGTACAAGCATCGGAAAAAAAAAAGCAGTAGGAGAACATGACAAACGCCGGAAAGGAAAGCCCAGCCTAACCGCCCCCTCTGTACCATTAATTAGTTAGTGAGAGCTCGTCACAGACAGAAATCCACCCTAGAGCATCATGGGACGGCGACGGACCCTCACTATGGTAAATCGTCAATGTAAAAGGGTTCATCCCCTGGCCAGGTGGACCACAACCATGCCCCCAACAAAACCCCGCCATTCACTCCCCTATCACGCACCTTTATTCTCGCCTCTTGCCAAAACTCACATTTTCTCTCCTTCGGACTTTCGTTCACCGACTCAATCCACTTTCTCTTCGGTCTCCCAGCCGGTCGGTTCCCTAACACACCCCACTATACATCCGTTAAACCAACCGACTTTCATTCATTCCTTCCACATGACCAAACCATTCAAACATACTTTCATTTATTCTCTTCATTGACCCCTTTCTTCACACCACACGACTCTCTAATACGTTCATCCTCACTTTTATAATTCTTTTCACACCTAGCATGCCCTAAAGATTGTCCATCTGGAACACATTGAAACTTTAGATCTATACTTCTATTCCAGACCATAGTCTCACTACCATACAATAAAACAGGTTAACAACATACCTCATGTAAGACTCTAGCGCACTCAACTTAGTCCCTTTACATTCACCAACGATTGATTTAATTGCACCAGCCACTTTCCTGCCATTTACAACTTTCCCTACTACATCTTGCATCATCCGTTCCTTCTCATCCAACACATACCCTAAATATTTAAACTCAGACACTTGCTCCAGCTTCTCACCATCTGCTCATCATCTAACATAACTTCACACTGAGGACTGTCCTCACTCACAACCATAAACCTTACTCTTAATCTACGTTTACTTCAGACCCCTCCTTTTACATACCCTGCCAAAATCTCTCTAACAATTCCTCTCAAACTCTCTTCAGACTCGCCACTCAGACCACATCATCCGCATACAATAGGTAGGGCACCCTCCACTCCTCTTCATTCTCCATCATTCTAACACCATTTCCTTGCCATCCCCACCTGGAATTCTTTCATAACCCCATCCATATACACATGAATAACCAAGGAGACATAACACAACCCTGTTTCACTCCGCTATTATTAATCCTAAAACCAATTCACCATTGACACCATTTATTTCTTACGCACGCTTCACTATCGTCATACATACCTTATTCCATTTCAGAAGCCTACCACCAACACCATATATCACTATGAATACCTGCCATAAAGCTTCCTATTAACTCTATCATACGCCTGTTGTAAATCCATAAAACCTAAATATAATTTATTCTTCTTTCTCATATTTTCTAATTCATTTGTTTCAATGTAAAGATTTTGATCCACAATCCTCTACCACTTCTACGCACACTGTTCTTCACCAATCAGTCCCTCAGCTCACTCGACGCACTCTTTCGACCAAAAAATACCAGATATACCTTCCCTTACAAAACACTCAATAAACTTATGTCCCTATAATTCTACAGTTTTCCCTTTTCTCCCTTACCCTTATACAGGGGTACTTATTATCGCTCTCCTCCAATCCCTTGGAAACTATACCCTCCATAAACGCTTATTACACAACACCTTCCAATTCCAATCAATCACCGATCTCGCCTCCGCTCTGATCATTTCACTAAGTTAATTTCATCTATACTGCCAGATTTCCGTTCTTCAACTTTCTCACCCTACCCATGCCTCCTCCTTACTAATAACCTCATCCCCAAAATACCTATTCCTTCTTGCACCATCAAAACACACACATTCACTAACACCTCATCATTACTGTTAATATTTTGTATGCAGATTTTCGAGTGTTCTTTTCCACACTCTCCTCACATCCATTTCATCAGTCACGAAAAGTACCATCCCTATTCATTAGTCTATGAACATTTCCCCTTACTCCCTTTAGCCTTTCGTACTTCCTTCCAGAAGAGCTTTCCTATTTCTTTTTAATTCTCTATTCATCCTCCTTCCAAACTATTCATTTACCTCTTTTCTCCTCCTACTTAAAGGCAACTTTTAGTCTTCTTTTTTTCCTCATTATATATTTCCATACACCGTTTTTTTGAAACCTCATCATTGGTTTTGGCACATTCAATTACGCATTTTTTAATAATATAAACCGCTTTCATCACCTCTTCATTCACCATTCGCTGTTAACATTCTTACTTCTCCTACTTTAGCACATTCACACACTTCCTTTGCACTACTAACAAGTGCTTCCTTCATTTGCCCTCCAGATTTGTCGAGTTATCACTTGTTCACATTCAACCGATTTACTAGCAAGCGCTCTTACATACTTATCCTTATTCTTTTGCTCACTTAACTTCTCACTCTTAATTTTACCTACTCCTTTCGTATCACCTTCCTCTCCATCCAAGCCCCCACTAACTTAATTTTACATAGAACAACATTATGATCCGATAATCCCATTCCTAAACCCCTCACTGATTTAACATCCAACACATATTACTTCAACATCTTCTTCTTCACCAACACAAAATCAATCATACTTTTCACGTCGATACCATCTCTACCTACACCAACTCTAGTATACTTATGGATACTCTTGTGTTTAAAGAAAGTATTACTTACACACATAACCTCTTCTTCACAGAACATCAATCACGCTTCCTTACCATCTCATTTTCTCCCCCACCCCAAAACCACCTGTTATACCATCCCTTTTTTGATCAACTATGTCCAACCATTCAGGTCCCCCCAACATTATCAATCTGAAGGCTCCTACTCACCCCATCGCAGAACAGTCATTCAAATTATCCCAAAAAAATCGTACTCTCTTCAAACGTTTCCCTCAGGTGGACCATACGTCACAACCACACATACCTTGACCTTTTCAAACTTAAATTTAACCATTCGAATTCTAGGAATCACACACACAAGTCTACCATAGCTTTGTACCAAAGGTCACTCATCAAAATTGCAACTCTTCTCTCCCTGCTCTCATTCTCTTCCACACCAGCACGCACACATTTCACATCACACCACTCAATTTCCACCTTTTCCTTTCATCTTTGTTCCAGTCACTGCGAGCAAATCAAATTTGCCCTTTCTAAATACATCATCACCTCTCTCCTCTTTTCTCCTCAACATGTATTCCTCTGACATTCCTGTACCCATACCGATTCATACAATTTCGCCGAAAGTTAGAAGGTCGTTTACGGCGATACACGACCATCTCCGAGGCACGCATCAGCATTCCTAGCAAGAGATAGGTGGTAATGGGCAGCCAACCAACTACCACCGTCCCTTAGTCGACTTCTACGACCGCAGAACATACGATGTGGGAACTTATTTTTCCCCACACACAAGTGATATATATATATATATATATTATATATATATATATATATATATATATATATATATATATTATATATATATATATATTATTTTATATATTTATATATATTGATTGATTGATGATTGATTGATTAATTTGTGTTGGGGACCCAAAATGGTTGGATATGGTGACAGAAAAGAGATGGTTATAAACAGGTGGTTTTGGGGGTCAGAGAAAATGAGATTGGTAGGAAGGTGATGATTTCTGTGAGGAGAGATGAGGTATGTGTGTAAGTTATACTTTCTTTAAAAGCACAGAAGAGAGAGAGTAAGTGCCAAATGAATAAGTATTGAGCATAAAGAGTTGGTGTAGGAGGTAGATTTGGTTGTTCTCGAAGTGGAAAAGTATGATTTGATTTGTGGTTTCTCTGCTATGAATGACAGCACCAGATATGTTGAACAGTAGTGAAGTTTTGAGTGTTATATGAAAATCCCAGTAATGAAAGAAAAGCTATGAGAATGGGAATTTTCGGATTGAAGCAAGGAGGGAATCAATTTAGTGTTGTCTCTTCGTAGTGATAAAATTTAATGTTAGAATAGGGGGCTTGGTAGTGAAAGAGAGGAAGGTGCACTACTAAGGAAACAAGAGGATAGTGTGGGTAGAATTAAGAGTGAGAGTTAAGATGGTTGAACAAGGTAATTATATGGCAAATCTTAGTATATACCGAAACCACTTCTACAGAAGATATTTAATCAGGTTTGAGAAACAGAAATCAAAATACTGGAGCAAAAAAATTGTATGGAGTTTGATAGTGGTGCAAAGGAGTATGTGGATGTGCTAAAGTAGGTAAAGTAAGAATTGTTTAACAGGGAGTGGTAGAATAGAATGAATAGGGTGAATTGAAGAGCGAGGGGAGAGAAGATAAAAGAAAGCGTTGGGCTCTTTGATTCGTGTACCTCACAAGGCTAATGATGAGAGGTTATCTCACAAGGCACAAGATTTCTCGAGACAGTACAAGAATGACTCTATAACCGATACGGGAAAAAGCCCAATACTCGTGATAAAGGTGTCGGAATAAGAGCGAGGAGTATAAAAGTATAATAGTATGGATAGGATAGAAATACTCGGAGTTTGGTAATGCGATGATCCCCCAGAATGACATAGTGCACTGAAGGCGAATAGGATTGTTAGACTTCTTAAGAGTGTAAGGCATGCTTACAAATGTGCTGTGCGCACATAAGAGGATATTGAGATGAGAAATAAGGGGAACAATGAATACCTTGTCTTGTAGTCAAAATTTACCTAAGCAAATAGGATTGAATCTGCTTATTTAATAGGATCTCCGGAATGAATTAGATGCTGGATGTGAAGAGGCGTCCAGTGTGAAGATATGAACATAGCTACGGCAGAATACATAGTGCATTGGTAGTGTAAGGAAATAAATAAATGGATTCAGACGAGTTATATCATGGACAGAATGGTGAAACCTCCTGAATAATGGTGTGTAGAGGTAGTTTGATGGTGCAAGAAGGGATCAGGTATATATTTGGGGATGAGGTCAATTAGCAAGGTAATGGTTAATGGTTCTAGAGAGAGATAAGTTGAATGGATACTTATAGTGTATAGATGAAATTTGACTTGTGTGGAATGATGATCAAATGAGCTCGAGGCAGATTGATGTAGTGGATGATTAGATTTGGAAAGTATTAGTGTATATAAAGCGTTCTATGCGAGTAGGTGGATATATTAGTTCCAAGGTGAATTGTAGAGTAAGCATTAATAGTACTACCTTGTATAAGTGGTAAGGAGAAAAGGTAGAGAAACTGTTTAGAAATATATTAAGTAGGAATTAGTTTTATACTGAGTGATTTAATATGATAGGTATAATGATATATGGTGCTATGAAGATTTTATAACGAATAGAAGTGCGTCTAATGACTGATAAGTTATAACTTTTGAAGTGTGGGTGTGACTCGACAATGTGCGTTGAGAGCCGGCTCGAGTGAGTGTTACAGTAGGCTAGTGTGAGATACTCAAATACGGTTTTAGCGGTTTGAGACTCATAGGTTGGTTGGTTAATGTGATAAGGTAGATGATAAGTAGTAGGTGTGGTGAAGAATGAAAGTGATAATTATATTGTATGTAGGTTTTTATAGGAGTTTTTGCAACGAGTGTCGCCTGTAGGTTAGGTTGAAAGTTTGGTTTTAGATAGCTGAGGTGTACGTTTGAGGAGGTGTGAATTTGAGTTGTAATAGTTATGGTGTTTGTAGTTAGGTGGTATCTTTGGTTGAATGTGTATGATCATATACTATGAAATGTAGGTTAAGGATAGTTGAGTTGGTTATAATGGTTTTTAGATTTACAATTGGTGATGATAATGTGATGTGTTTAGTATTATTTAGCCGTAGTTGAGACGGTAAGCGTCTGTGTTAATGTCTCCTTTAGATTGTATCATACAATGGTATGTAATAACACTGCGTATTGGACTGGTTCATGTGAAAGTATTTCTATATGTTGTGTGTAGGTATCAGAATAATTAAATAGAGGGATAATTTTGTAGGATCGGATCTCAAGTAATTGATACATTTATAGTGTTCAGTTTTTGTATTTGATGGCCTGTTAAATGACTGTGATGTGCGAGGTCGCTACAATTATTTATTGAAGAGCCTACTCTTTAACCTTATAGTGTGACGGTTACCATATATGACTTTGTGTTCTTGTGAGTTCTGTGACAATCTGATAAGATGAGTTCTATGAAGCACCGGGAGTTTTGTGAGAAGATTTTGACAACATCGGTGTGGCTGCTCATATAAATTGATGATATATGTGCTTTGGAAGTGTAATCCCACGTTAGAATACAGAGTGTTAATGTTATTGTAGATATGTTCGTGATGTGATGTTTGAGGATCAGATAATCAGTTTTGATTTTCCTGATTAGTATATGTGATGTGTCGATTATGGCAGCTTGTGATAAACAAGTGCTGAGTTTAAATATTTTAGTATGAATATTTGAAAAACATTAGTGATCTAAAATATTTCCTTAGAAGATATTTTATAGAAAATTTTAGTGTAGTATGAGAAAGTTGTGTATATTAGGTGCTAAGGAATGGTGGCTGTTGCACATTATATAATTCGTTGGTTAAATGTAAAAGGACTTAAGTCTTGAGTTGAGTTCGCTAGGGTCTTGCATGAGGGTATGTTGTTACCTCAGTGTTATTGTATAGTAGTGATACTATGGTCTGAAAATAAGAACGTATGATCATATAAAGTTCAATGTGTTCAGTATAATAATGGACAATCTTTAGATAGGGTATTAGTTGCTAAGTATTGGTGATGAATGATTGATAAAATGAGATAATGAAAACCGTATATTGAGTGAAGTATCGTTTTCGTGGTGTGGAAGAAAGGGTAGTAAAACGAAGAGGAATAAGATGAAAGTATATGTTGAGATGGTTTGGGTATGTTGGATTAAAGGTATTAATGAATGATTGTCGGTTGTGTTTAAGCGGTATAAGTTATAAGTGTATATAGTGAGTGATATATTGGGAACCTAGACGCTGGGAGACAAAAAAAAAGGGTGAATTAGTCAGTAAAGGAATGTTTGCAGGAGAGAAATGTGTAGTTTGGCAGAGTGCGAGAAGAAAGTGTCATAGAAGTAGTAGAGTATTATGGCGGTATAAGGTAGTTCTAATGTAAGGGATTATGGTGTGTGGCCCACCTGGGCATGGGTGAGTAGTATGATATCCCTACATCTTGACGATTTACTAACATAGTGAGGATCCGTTTACGGTCCCATGAAGCTCTTAGAGGTGGATTTTAATGATTGCGATCGTAGTTTATCTTTACTAATTAATTGGTATAGGAGGGTGGCTAGTAAGTCTAAGGGCTTTCTTCGGACTTCTGTCATAATATTCTTATACTGTGCTTTTTCTTTAAAATGAGGTAAGTGAATACGTAATTTGAATAGAGAGATGATGTGGTTGTAGAAGAAGGGTATAAATCAAGAGATATAATAATGATAAGTATGTTTGATTGGTTGGTCTAATGTTTGGAAAGGATATGATAATGATATAGTTACAGTTGGTTAATAAGCGGTAAATAATATAATAATAGTGTGCGAGGTGTGTTGGGAAACCGACCGGCTTGGAGACCGAAGAAAAAAGTGGTAATTAAAGTACAGTAAAGGAAGTTATCTGAAGGAGTGAAAATGTTGAGGTTTTAGAGCAGTTTAAGGCGTGAGAATAAAGTAGTGTATCTCCAAAATATTATAGGTGAATAATGGCGGGGTTTTTATGTGTTATAATAAGGATGTATGGTTTGTTGAGCCCCACCTGCGGGTGACCTAAGGATGAAATCCCTATTATACATCTGACTCGATTAAATTACTACATAAGTGAGAGGCTTTCTTTCTCGTCTTTTGTACATTAAATTTCTGTCTACTGCTTTTCTTTCCGTATGCTATTTGTATACGTCACCTTACCTCAATTACTTGGTGGAAATGAAGGAGATGATAAGAAATACTCAATTGATATAAAAGAATATATATTTAATATTTATATATTATATAATATATATAATATTATATAATATATAATATATAATTTAATAATATTAATATATATTATATATATATATATATATAATATAATTAATTAATATATATAATATATAAATATATTAATAATATATAATATAATTATTATATATATTAATATTATATATATAAACATATA
>JABUQX010074780.1:12500-15028 GCA_015478945.1 Trachelipus rathkii | reverse complement strand
CGTTGAAAGCCTTTGGAAAGCACATGCTTGCTTTTTTAAACAATAATTATGAAAGAATGAGAAACAGGCAACAAATTACCCTATATGTACGTTAAGCAAAGGTTATGTTAGAGTTAGTTATAGTTTACATAGATTTAACTATATATACGTTAAGTAAAATATGTTAGAGTTTTACATGGATTTGAACTTTTTTTTTTTAATATTTTTGAGGTGGAAGTTGTTTAGTAGTAAAGTTTCAATTGATTTTACTGCACTTCTCACTTCAATTTTATGAAATATGTTCGAATTCATACAATCGATATGGAGTTGGAGGCAGATAATCGACATGATCCCTATTTTCTTTCTAGGACACATGCTAAAGAATTATAGTGATATACTGATTTTGAGTATTAAGGATTTAAAAATTGCTTTCAAACTATACCTGACGAAAATATGATTACAACAAGTATATTTAGTAATAAATATTGGTATTTCTATTATGATTTTATAAAGACTAAATACACTGATTTTTATAAAATTTGATTAAAGAAAACTGAACCGAATTTTATACATAGATTTTATAAAATTTTTATTAAAGATTAAACTGAACCGAATTATATACATAGATTTTATAAAATTTTGATTAAAGGTTAAACTGAACATTTATAAGACATTTTTTATAATTATAAATGGGTTAAAGATTTATAATTTGCTGGCGAAATAGATTCAGAAACGTTCTAAACGTGTTTGCAACTGGTTTCTATGCAAAATTTTATTTTTAGTAGTCTTAGCAGTTTTTATTTTAACTAAAATTTGAAATTTAATTTTGTATCAAAGGTCAATGGCAAATATTTTATTATTGTTAAATATATTTGAAACGTAAATATTTTTTAACATATCTAAAAATATCGATTTTTTCAATGACCGTTATAGCGAAAAGGAGGAACAATAATAATAATAATAATAATAATAATAATAATAATAATAATAATAATAATAATAATAATAATAATAATAATAATAATAATAATAATAATAATAATAATAATAATAATAATAATAAAAAAAATAATAATAAAAAATAATAATAATAATAATAATAATTTTCTTCAGTCATCACGCGTTTTAGCTGAATAATAATAATAATAATAATAATAATAATAATAATAATAATAATAATAATAATAATAATAATAATATTTCTTTAAACGAAAAATAATCCTTAATTATTTATTTTTAACCGCATTAATTTTCCCTTTATATAAAAAAAAATTGAGTTGAAACCCACTTTTAATTAACTGTGTTTTCAACTTTCCCTCTCACTATCCCTCACTCCCTCCATCTCTACACCTCTAAACCCATCCCTCACTCCCCTAACACGCTCCTCTCCCCCTCTTCTCTCCCACTCTAAATATGTACCAAATAGAAGAGGATAATAAAAAAGAAATATTAAGGAACAACGAAAACTTTTATTTATTATAAATCTCCAAACTAGTCCTTCCCCACTCCCATTGTACAAAAACTCCCTAAATTTCCCCCCCAAAATGTTTAATCCCCAACTCTAAAAATGCTTTAAATTTATGGGTTATATATGGAAGCCCTATCATTTTGCTGTTATTAAAACGCCTATTTTACTGTTTACTTTGCGCCACTATTTTTCGGCCTTTCAAGTATTTGATCATGTTTGAGGGGAATTTTTCATTTTTCCCATCTCGATTTGAATTATATATATATATTTATATATATATATATATATATATATATATATATATATATATATACATAGTGTAAAGAGATATATACGTGTGATATAGAGATAATATATATATATATATATATATATATATATATATATATATATATATATATATATACTTATATGTTTCATTGTACAAATAATTTTTTAAAATATTGTTATTATTTTGCGCCAACACAACTTTCATTGTGAATAAACAGGATAAAAATTTAAATACAAAAAAAAAAAAAAAATTATTTAATAATATCGTATTACGCATCGTACGCTTCATAGCGCTCCGGGAAGTTTCTGATATTTTCAGTGCAAAATCTACCCGGAAACAAGAGAAAATTTGTTACGGCAAAGTATAGTATATATCTTATATAGATTAGGTTGAGTTTACTGCATCGCCGATCCCTATAGGTTAGGTTGCGGTTTACTATCCTCTAAGTTCTGGTTATGATATGTTTTGTTATGTATGCGCAGAATCTATATATGTAAAAACAATACGGAACGTAATTCTACCGAATAAATTACTTTATTTTATGTTACCTTAAATTCTTTTTCACGTATTTAATTCAAATCTCGTTTTCTTTCTCATTCAAAATGAACGTTTTTGTTTACTTCCTATTAAATTTTTAATATTTTCATATTTCGTATCTTTTTCGTTCACATCTTAATTAATTGCCAGTATCATATATTAGTATATGAAAAATAAGCTAGAAAAACACATTTTATCTGGCACCATGAAACTTATATATATATATATATATATATATATATATATATATATATATATATATATTATATTATT
>JABUQX010074780.1:0-7500 GCA_015478945.1 Trachelipus rathkii | reverse complement strand
GTAACTCTTACTTTAGAATAGTGGTAAACTAAAACAAATGACATTTTGTAATCAGTGAAGAATTTTAGTTCAGAAAAAGTATTTATAATAATTTAAATACGATGTACGATAACTGCTCCAAAAGTATTATTTCCGCTCCAAGTAGCGCCACAGTTACGAGAAATTGCTTTTTATCATGATCTCCTTTGCGCATAGAATAAGGTAGAAAATTATTTTTTTAGAGGGTTCGAGCCGACGGGGGACAGAGGAGGGACGAAGATCCCTCCGGTCGTCCACCAGTAGGCCGAGAGACATCGAATCTTTCCATCTTTCCGGTTTTCCCGGTGTTTTCACGCTTATTTAAAAAAAACAAATTTCTGGCAACTGTGGTGCTCCTTGGTGCAGGGAAAAAAAATACTTTTTTGGAACAGTTATCGTAAATTCTTAAATTTTTTATAAGATGATTAAAGTTATATATAAGGACCTAACTTTTTTTTATTACATTTCTGAACTAAAATTCTCTTCGCTAATTACAAAAATTGTCATTTGTTTTGTTGTAGCATTTGTAGTTCTCTTAATTTAAGAGTTTTTCTATTTTTTATTGCCAATTTTATGAACTAAAATTCTTCATGATTAACACACAATGCATTGTTTTTATGTTTAGAATTTTGGTTTACTCTAGTGCCTCGCCTGCTCTAAAGTAAAGTCTTAACCTATTATCTATATTTACGTGTACACCAAAACAAACCTAGTGGAGAGAGAAATGAGCGAGCCTGTTTCTAAATTATTTATAAGCTTCTAATTTTTTTTTTATTACAATTTTTCTTAACCTAAATTTCTTCACTGGAGTTACAACCCAGATTGTTATTGTCGATTTAAAGTTTATATTAATATGCTAGATTGTAGTCTCTAGTTTTCTTAAGAGTTTTCTATTTTTTATTACATTTATTAATGAACTAAAATCTTCACTGATTACACCAAATGCCATTTTGTTTATAGTAGCATGTTCTCTAGTTGCACGCCTACCTGTCTAAAGTAAAGAAGTACTTACCTATTTATCACTAATATTAGCGTGTACACCATAACAAACCTAGTGGGAGAGAGAATGATGCGACCTGTTTCTAAATCACTCGGGGAGATGGGGAAGGGAGCTATCGGGGGGGACTAGAGGAGGAGGAGGTTAGGAGGGATATTACAGAATAAGAAAGAATTTTTTTTTGAAATATTCATGATTTTGTTTTTTACTTTTTCAAATTTAGTTTATACATTCATCAAAATTACTAGCTCTAATAAAATTGAATTGCAAAGGTGTTAAATTTAATTTTCACTTTAATTCTCCTACCAGAATTTAGTATATAAAAGTCTTTATATTTCAATTTTGAGCTTTATTCCTAATAAACAACTACCCAATATTAAATTCATAAAGAGTATATGGGTTAACCCCGTTATTTCCCCTCTCAACTACTACATAAATATATATATATAATATATATTTATATAATATATATAATAATTATTCTATAGTATATTCAGTATATATATAATAATATAATATTGCTACTATATATATAATAATATATATATTAAAGAAATAAATAAGAAAAATTAACATGTTTTCTCCACAGCCATAATAAAACCAAAAAACAATATGTTGGTTAACCTGCTTCGTCGTATACTGCAGAAATGGAGGTTTATGACAGAGAATACGCAATGCAGAACTTGAGTGATATACTAATATTTAGGTTGTTATAAAAAAGTATTAGAATAAAATAACAAATGATTCAAAATTTACCTGTGAGATTTCCACCTTCTTGAAAAAATGCAAAAATGTTAATTCATAATTTAATTTCCTATGGTAGATGTGATTATAGGTTTTTAGTTATATAACTGCGACGAATTATTAATGTCGTAGAAAGTTTATAGTGAGAATCACAGCAGAGAGAGTTGAGAGAGAATAGGATGAGAGAAATATAAGAGAGATGATAGATAAGATTGATAAGATTAGAGAGAGAATAATAGAGTATAGAGTAAAATCGATGAGAAGTTATGAGAGTGATAATAATGAGGATAGATAAGATATAGATACTTATAGATATAGGATACTATAGAGTTAGTATATAAATATAATAGATATAGTAAGTAAATAGAGAGATATATAGAATATATAAGTAGTATAAGTAAGGAGTTTACGCCCGAGTACTCCAGGAGAGGCACTGAAGGCAACAACTGATCTGAGGGAAATACGGAGGATGTAGCGTATCCTTCTTTCTCAGCCCTAGCGCATGATAAGGATATTGTACTTGATGAAAGAACGATAACCCCCGATAAGTGTGTTTAAGGGTATATAGAAGTTAATTGGCATTTTATGGAATGTTGATAGTTTATGAATATTGAGACTTAAGTAATTTAGTAGTGCTATATTTGAGGATGTATTTATTAAGCGTTCGCTAAGACGAGTTTGAAGATAGTCAAACGACGAGAGTGGATCTCAGCGAATTTCGAGCCGCGACTTGAGGTAGGACTCAGACAAATGCCCGAACTCCGATCTCCGAAACTCTGACTCTGACCTTCCGGAGCTCACCGACTGCAGAGCTTCTCAGGATCCCCGACACCCCCGAGGAGGCCCGCCCGTTTTTCATCTACAACTCCGCCGTGCCCAAGTATGAGCGAACCGAGTCCTTGAGATATGTTTGGTAATTATAATATCAATAATTAATTAGTTTTGTAAATAGAGTATTCACGCCGCTCGGCTAGTAGAATAATGAGATTGATAATAATAGTTTATTATCAGAATAAATTAAGTGTATATGAATTAATTATAGTAAATGAGAGAGAATTAATGTAGAATTGAGATTGAATGAATATTGAAGTAGTAATAGTAGAAAAGTGATATTGAGAGAGAATTGATTGAATTGAGAGAATTGAAATCTCGAGAGAGATGTATATATTAATTAATGACGATGAATAGAAAGTGAGACATTAAATTGAATATGAGAATTAAATTTAGATCATTCAACAGCGCATGAGTGTAATTATTGATAGAGAGAGAGTGTAGATTCAATGAGAGAGAGACTTATTGAAGTAATTGATGAGATAATTAACGAAGATAGAGAGATACTTATATATATATTGATGAGAGAGAGAGAGAGAGCTTAATATAAATATTAATATGATACCATGGATCGTATTATGTATTCCAGAATAAGAAAAAGGGTAGGAAATGGGGAATAAATAAGGATCTCAAATCTTCTATTCAGTGATCTTTTGCCAACTTTTAATTAACTAATGATTTTTCTCAAATCTCTCTTAAGATAACAATTGAATATCTGAATAATATAAGTATAAATCTTAAAAAAATAGTGAATTCTTTCAAGTTAAATTTGAGGAAAACTTAAAATGTAACAAGTGTGATCTATGGTTCATGAGCTTACAATTTAATTTGTTAGAATCGAGATGTCCATATCTGGTAGATCACAGATAATCGCTCCTTTTGATTTATTCTTTAATGATGAATAATACTCAGGGATCAAATCAAACTATTAATATTAAATATTAATCACATTTTTTTCGCATTAAAAATGAAAAATATAATTAATCTATTAAATGTATTAATTTAATAGTACTTTAGTGAATCTTCATAAATATATATTCGAATCTTTTAAATATTTACTTAACAATAAAAGATTAAATTTAATATTTATCCAAATGATTTAGTAAACTTGGTATCATGAAAAAATGACAGAACTGTATTACTTAATTATTTATTGTGTACGGTACTAACTAGGTGAATCTGGATCTTATACAAATAATATTTCTATTAAAAATTTAGTATAAAAAGCACTTAATTAAATTATCAATGATTCTTTATAATAATATGTGTATACTTTTTTAGTGTCAAAGTAAGAGTTAAATGATCTTATTATCATTAACAATTAAATCATGTATATGGTAATTTGATTACTATGATAATATTACTTAAACTATTTTAGTAATAGCAATATTTTATAAAAATTCATTTATATATTTAGTATTAATTGACTATTATATTAATAGGTCGAATTACATAACTTATAATATAATTCGGCCAGATGTAGTTATGATTTAGTATATCATTATAACGGTATCTCGGGTATGTAATATCTAGTGTTAAACAATATAAATCTAAATTCACTAGTTATTGAGTCCTGTTCCGATTGGTATTTTTAAATTTCTTGATTACAATGATTTAATCTTTCGAATCCACATCATGTATAATCTACTAATTATTACATTGTCTAATACGATCCATAATTATCATGATGCACACGTAAAGGAGGAGCATAGTGTTTTTGTAACTACCACTGGATGCAAGACATCATAACTGGAGCTTAAAAGTCAATTTTAATCAAAATTGTGATCAGAAACTAATCAATAAATTAAAATATATTATTAACAATTATTTTCTTGGCATGAACATTAAGATAACAACAGAAAAACAAAATATTACTTAAAAACTTATGTTTATATTACTCCTTTTCTATTTATTTCAATTGATATACTTAAATTTCATCCCTTTTATTCAATTTCTACAATATATATAACTTATATAATTATTTCTAAGGCTTTTACCAGTAAGTTATTGTAATAATTTCGAAGAGATTAATTTTAATAAAATTAAATTATTATATTTCAATTATATATATTGTAATTATGTAAATTTATATAGTAACTAGATTATTAATATAATATATTATTATTTTATTATTATTACAAAGCCCCTTAATTAAATTTATAAAACGTTTTCAAGGTCCTTCGTTAAGAGGCGTAATCTATATTACTGAAATTTTGATATAGTTCTCGAAGTTAATTGTCAAATCATTAAATTCACTCATTTTCATTTATGAGCATAACATTGTTTAAAATTATACCTTTCGTTTCTGACGAGAATGATCGTCGCCATTTAACAAGTAAGATTTTCATATAAATTAAATACATTAAAATACAGGGAAGAGCATTTTTACTATCATTCTCAAAATTTTATATTGAGCATTGGTAATCGCATTTTATCCACTTTCATCAACTTCAAGAATCAAATTATAACAGCTGAAATAATCAGAAGATATATTCTTGATTTAAGGAGGGTTGACGATAAAAGATTGAAATAGCCTATATTTTGGAATTCAACCGGACTAGTTCGAAAAATTTTTCATGTTATATTCAAATTTAAGGTCAACCAATAATAATGGAAACTTTCATGTATATTAGAAGGAACGAAATATTTGGTACTTGTTTTTCATCGAGTAGGAGAAAAAAAAAATGATATAATCGACGAAAGGAAGCAGAAGAAGGAAGAAGAAGAAGAAGAAAGAAAGAAGAAGCAAGAAAGAAGAAAAGATAGAAAAGTGAAGAGAAGAGAAGAGAGGAGAAGGGAGGGATATAGAAATGTGTGAATTTTTCTTCGCGGGCCAATCCTTGAAAAAAGATTTTTTTGATAAATAAGACTATAATTCGCTTCTCGTAAATTGAGTTTGAACTCACCACACACACACTACTCAGCGACCAATACCTTGCAGAGTATATTCTGCCTAAGAATACATATCGATCCCTCAAATAAATTATCGATATAACGCAGTTTGTTTACAAATCTAATATCTGAATTTTATATTGAATATAAATTTATTCTGTAATGATTCTTCTTTTACAATAAGACAATGAAATTTAAAGTTATTATGTTCAGATATTAATTGTTAATTAATTATTATTAAATTTAATTTAATTATAATTTATAAATAATTAATAATTAATTATATAATTAATAATTATTAAATTAATTTTATTATATATCATATAATTATTTAACTTTTAATTATATACTTAATTATATTATACTAATAATATAATATTGTATTGAAATAAGTTATTTATTTTTATTTTTTCAATGAAATATATATACCTTATCCATTGAAAGATTATATAATATATATTAATTATATATCTTTTATTTATTTATTAGCATTCTACAACCGGCGTTATAATATAAAGGATGTGTTACTATAAAAAGATATCTATCAGAATATCGAAAGTATCGAAAGCGTGGAAACACTATGCAAGTGAATACACACAAAAATGCACATAAGTGAACAGTGTGTTAAAAACTGTAAACAACGCAAGTAAGAAGAGAAGTGAGCAAGAAAAAGGATAGTGCAACATATGGAATTGACTTTATTATAAATCAATAATGTGAATTATAATATATGAGTGTGTAATTTTGTATATAATTTTTTTTTATTATTTATAAAGAGGGGCTCAGCCGAAAGAACGAGAGCAAGAGGAGAGGAAGAAGAACAAATAGGTCGCCCAAGCGGTCGTCCGCCGATGAGCCGAGAGGACGCGCTGACTCTTTGACCATTCGTGTCCTCTATTTAATCTGGGTATTCCTTTAGTGTAAAAAAAAAAAAAACTTTTGTCAACCTTTCTATCGAAGCCTTTAATGCTATCGTTGCACCATTAATCGTAAAAAAAAGAATTATATCCCATTACATCAGCCGTTCGATATATAATTCCATGGTCGATTCCTGATTTTCACCAAAATAGTAAATAATAAAAATACCAAAATCCGAGATTATATTCCCGATTATCCAATTTAATATCGATCCTCTTAAAAGGAATATAATATGTCTCCGATAGAAACACGTGTATGAAATAAATAACCTATTATTTCTATGTGTTAGTGAAATAAAAAAAAAATAACCCAGAAAAAAAAAAGTGTAGTGCATATTAAAAACAATAAGTTAAAGGGTGAAAAGTTTGAATATAATAATATATAATTAATATATATTATAAATATATATATATATAATAATATATATTATAATTAATATATATTATAAATTATATATTAATATATATATTAAATATATATCATCTTACGCCTGGCAATATCGAGACAGAGAGCTGTTTGAAACTTCGAAGAATCTTTGTAAATCATAAGATTTATTTATGGTTATGAAATCTTAACGCAAAAATTTCTTTTAGCATGTTGTAAATCACTTCTTCATTTGAATAGGCTCCTTTAGAAATAAAGTAGAATAAAAACATTTATTTATTTATAATAAATAGTATAATAAACAAAAAATTTTTTTAAAAATATGCAAACGCAATTATTTTAACATATTTTTTGAAGCATTAAACATTTCAAAATTAACATGCAATATCCAATTTTATTTTTTTCCCACATTAAAATGTATTATTTTTTCTGTAAATTAAATAATTTATTATCATATATATCAAATTAAATTATCAACACCAAAAAAAAAAAAACACACACAAAATACCATTTTTCCTCTGTAGCCTAATAATAATAAATAACTATGAAATTTTTATTTGTCTGTTATAATATATGTCTTTATTATAAAATGAACAGAAGGATCATTAAAGAACAACTAGGCATAATCAAAATCCCTCAAATTTGAAAATTGACTAAAAGTTAAGAGAGATATAAATTCGCAAGTTGCTATTATAAAAATTCAAAAAAATAGGTAA
>JABUQX010074779.1:32500-41464 GCA_015478945.1 Trachelipus rathkii | reverse complement strand
GCACAGTTCTGGTGTATTTTTTGGAAACATCCTCAAATGCATCGAGGCATTTGACAGAGTACGAAATATAATCTTGAATTTATTAACGATGAATGAAGAAGAAATATTAAATGCCTTTAGAAACGAAAGAAGATTTTTAGGTTTATTCGCCTGTAATGAACTTAGCTCTGTGAAATTGGATACCGACTCAGGTCTTATCTTCAACACTTCTTCCTCGGGATGTATCGAACAATGGACATTGGTAGCAGTGTATAAGAATCAAAATAATGTTTGTATGTTTCCTTGACTCTCTGCTATTTAGATTTTAATCTGTTTAGTAATGCATTACTGTAACAACTTTTAAAATATAATAATGGTTCAAATGTTAAGGACCTTAATGTTTTTCCTCTAAACCTATCAGTTCTATTTATGATGGTTGTATACGATATTTTCATTTATGTTTTTTTTAATAATGTTTCTTTTAATAACTTGTTAATATATTTTGGATGCTAAAATTTTATTATTAGTTAACGATTATGTGTTTGCACTTTGTTATAAAACGCTTTAAAATAAAAACTTGTTTTCTTTTCCTATTATTATTATTATTATATTATTATTATTATTATTATATATTATTATATTATTATTTTATATTATTATTTCTTTATTATTATTATTATTATTATTTTTATTATTATACCTCCAGTCCTTTTACTTCATGACTATTATCATCTATGTACATTGACATTCCAACACGAAAATACACACACACACACCGCACGCACGCGCACACACTACACCAACATACACCCTTTTCATAAATATACACTGTTAAACATCAATAAGTTCTTTTTTGTTTGAACATCACACTATATTTTATTAAACTTTTTATTGTTTTAATTAAACACGTACATTTAAATTACTCATTCATATATAACTAAATTATTTCAAAGTTTTCTTTAAATACTTCTTACTAAATATTATCTTTGAACATAGAATTTATTATTATTAGACATTTCAACACGAAAAAAAACACACACACACGCACGCACGCTACACACACACAACACACACACACACACACACACACACACACACACACACACATACAACACACACCTGTTGCATTAAAATACCTGTTTAAACATATCAAAAGTTCTTTTGTATGAACATAACATAATTTATTAAAACATTTTTTTGTTTTAATAAACACGTACATTTATATTACTCATTCAATTATAACTAAAATTATTTCAAAGTTTCTTAAAAACTTTCTATACTAAATCATTATCTTTGAACAAAGTATTTATTATTATTATTAACTGTTTTATACTTTTTGTTTATAATTTTATAACTATCAGTTTTAAATAATTTTACTTAAATATTTAGAAAATTTATTAAAAACATATTTTACGTCCTAAAGCAATAAATCAAGTAAATCAGTATAGGCAAGACCCTAAGCAGCCTCTACACAAAGCAACCACGTTTTGTTCTATTGACTTTTTATTGCTTTACTTTTTTTTTTTTTTTATCTTTCTTTTAAAAAAACAAGAATGTATAAAAATAGCAAAATAAGTTTTTTTGTTAACATAACATGTATTTTAATTAAAAAATAACAATTATTCACTCACATTTATATTATTCATTCATTTTAAAAATTTTGGAAAGTTTTTAATAATTCGGATTTCTTTATTATTATTATTATTATTATTATATTTATTATTATTATTATTATTATTATATATTTCTTATTATTTATTTAAAAACACAAATATTATATTATTATTATGATTATTATTTATTATTATTATTATTATTATTAATCTATGTACATTGACAATTCCAACACGAAAACACACGACAACAACGTACACTCCTTACAAATACGAGACTGAGCTCTTTCTGAAAAATGTGTTGAAATAACTACACTTTGGCCTAAATTTAGGCCTACAATTTTAGGGATAATTCCTTTTGTTACCCCGGGCTGATTTAGCCAATACCAGGTCAAAAAGGTATGTCCAGTATAGACAAGATCGAGAATCAATGTTATTATTATTTTTATAATATATTTCAAACTCGAACATGCTGATCGGTGAGATTCCTTTAAGCAGCGTAGAAGGAAATGCTTTCCTTTCTTGTGAATGGTCGGGAGTAATCCTTATCTCTATAAGACCGCGCATGTCGTATGTGATTGTTCGAGAATTATTTTATCGCTTTTTTGGTTTAAGTATGTAAAAACATGTTTTTTCATATCCTGAGCCTATACCTGTGATTGGATGAAAAATTATATTTGTTTAAGTTAAACTTATTTATTTGAGCACTGTGTTTTATTATCTTTAGACCCAAACTCATTTTAAAGATATATTGTTTTAGCTGTTAAGCGGTGCACAATTTCTCTGTTTGTATTAAAAGTGTTTTAATTTTACTAAGTGTATATTCAAATTTAGTAATAAATACTTACATTTGAGGAATTAATTATTATTTCACTAGAATAATTAATAAATTAATTTCTAGATTTATAGTAGATCACGTTAAGCCCAACGCAAGAGCGCCAGCAAGCGCGACCCGGTGCGGAACTGACGCATGAACCCGCCGGCGTATATTACTACGCGGTAGCGAAATATTTTCTTTATGATATGTAGTTGTAAACTTTCATTTACATCATTGTTTTTCCACAAATTGGAAGATATTATGATTTGTTATTTTATTTCTTACTTGAACATTTTTAATTTTATTTATAGAACATATCACTGGTAAAGTTTCTTGAAAACATTTAGTTTTCGAAAAAGAACATTTTGTTTTTGTAGAAAAACAGTTTTGTTTTAATTTAACCTTAAAATTATAATTCTTAAGGGAAAAGAAACAATAGATCCGAAAGTGACATCAGCCATATTCTTCTTGGTGGATGCCTTTAAGATCTCATTTACTTTAGGGAATGTAAAACAAGTTTAAATGCCTTAAAGCTCTGCAACCTGCATAGGATTGTATGAGCTAATGTATAGAAGTTGTCCCATTCCCTCCCTTTTCAAGGTTTGTCTTTACGGTTTTAATCTTCTCTATGAATAAGTTATGAAAAAGTTGTTTTTATTCAAAATATTATCAAATAATCTATATTAGTTAAATATACAATGCGTGTACTGGCATAAATAAACTTCCCTTTCCAGTACCAACCGTAAAATTTTCTCTGTAAGGACTTCGTATAAGGTATCATATTATTATACTTCAAATTTACATCGAAGTATGTAGCTTCATTAACCTCTTTCCTATATCAAAACTTGTTGTATGCATTCGGTACCATGACAACTTCTCACCTGATTGTAATTAACAAGCATATCATAAGATTTTTAAATAAACTAACGAGCTTGAACACATGTTATAAGGTTTCGTAATATACCTAACAGTACACAATAATATTATTCATCTGTATGGACGGTGTACAATGAATAATCCCTCTAGGATGTATGCCAACCTTTTTTTGAAATACATCGCTCCATATTTTCCGCGACGCGGTAGTAATATACGCCCCGTTGGTCATGCCGCTCGGGGCCACCCGACGGAGCGCTTGGCGGGCGCTCTTTGCGTTGGGCTTCACGTGATCTACTATAATCTAGTGAATTAATTAGGGACATGTTGAAAATATATGTCACTCAAAATTTTCATAACAATTGGTTTCAAAAATAAAAAATTACGAAGACTAAAGTGGCGTGGGCAAAAAATGACCCACAAGTACTCGCGAGGGCAAAATCGAATATAAATATTTTCAGCTAATTTGTTGGGCTTTATTGATATAAAAATTGGTTAGTACTTATCTAGGGAATAGTACAAGCTTTATGATTAAATTCTATGTATAGTTTTTTTTTTTTTTTAATTTTTCAATTTTTTGCTGATTGTGCAAAAAAAAAAATCCTGGCAAGGTTGCCAAAAGACAAAATTTCAAATTTTTTTTAAAAATAATAATAACAAACAAAAATTAACTAAACTCTACAGTTAACAACTTTAAAAGGACTGAATTACATAGTCCCGTACCTAAAAAGTGGCAAAAAATAAAAAAAAAGCCAAAAAATATGGTGTGGTCTAAAAATGACCCACGAGTACTGACACGTATTACTTGAACACGGGTACGCGCTAGGGTTAATATACTATTATCTATTCTAGTGAAATTAATAATTATTCCTCAATGTAAGTATTTATTATAAATATGATATACACTTAGTAAAAATTAAAACACTTTTAATACAAATCGGAGAACTTGTGCACCGCTTAACAGCCAAAACAAAGAAAATTTTAAAATGAGTTTAGACTTAAAAGATAATAAACACACCTGCTCAATATATTGAATTTTTATAATTAATACAGTTAATTTTGAGTAGTCACAGGTAAGGCTCGATATGAAAAAACATGTTTTTACATCTTAAAATCCAAAAAGCGATAAAATAATTCTCGACCCCCCCGCCGCGTCATATAGAGATAAGGATTCTCCGTCCACTCAAACAAGAAAATGAAAGCATTTCCTTGAGTACATTTTGAAAATTTTAAGATAATCAATTTTGAATTGATTTATCAAATCTTAATTCTTAACTGAATAATTGATTCTTGTCTATACTGAATTACCTTTTGCTCTAGGTATTAGGCTTAATCAGCCCGGGGGTTAACAAAAAAGACCGAGATCCAAAAAGGCTTATCCAAAATTTAGGCCTAATTTAGCCTAAGTAGTTATTTCAACACATTTTTCAGCAAGAGCTCAGTCTCGTATCTGTAAGAGAGTGCACGTTGTTGTGTGTTTATTTCGTGTTGGATTGTCAATGTTCGTTAGATATAATAAATAATAAATAATAATAATTACTAATATAAGTAACTGATTTTAATAATAATAATGATTTAAAGCTATGAATTACTCACAAATGCGTAGACCATAGATAAAAATGTAAAGAGAATGCGGAATTATTCAAAAGTTTTGAAAACCGTTTTGTTAACTTCGTATGAAATAATATTAAATGTGAGTAAATAATTGTATTATTTTTAAGATAAAAATATGTTATGTTAACAGAGAAAGAACTTATTTTTCTTTTTCTATTGTCTATTGATATGACTCTTACATTATTGATGAAAGCATTGAAGCCATGCACAAAACGTGGTTATAGCCTTGGTTGTTAGAGGGCGCTAGGGTCTTTGCCTTACTGATCTTACTAGAATTTCTTGCTTCTAGGGTACGTAAATATATGTCTTTTAAAAAACTTTTGCTGAAAATTCTAGTCCAAATTTTTTTTAAATTGATAGTTTTAAAATTTATAAACAAAAAACGTAGCATTAACAGTTAATAATAATAATAAATTTCTTTGTTCAACAAGATAATGATTTAGATTATAACAGTTTAAGAAACTTTGAAAGTATTTTCTTTATAACGGAATGAGAGTTTTAGGGGTGTCCGTGTTAAATTACAAACAGGAAAAAATGTTTAAAAATTATTGGTCCATGCTTATACAAAAGACTTATCTTGATATTGATTAAACAAATTCCAATTGAGTAGAAGCAAATGCTTTTTATTTTGCATTGAGAGGTGATGTGTGTGTGTTTTTTTTCGTAGTTTGGAATCGTAATAATAATAATTCTTTGTTCAAAGATATCTAGTTACTATAGAAGTTTTAAGAACCTTTCAAATAATTTTTAGTTATAATTGAATGAGTAATATAATGTACGTGTAATTAAAAAACATAAAATGTAGTTATAAATTATATTGACCTTCAGTGAGAAGAAGAATTGGAAAGGCGAAAATCCCTAAGCTGATATCTTTCATGAACAGGGTGTGTGTATGTGTGTGCGTGCGTGCGTGCGTCCGTGCGTGCGTGTGTGTGTGCTGTGGTGAGTTGTGTGTTTTTCGTGTGGAATGTCAATGTTACAGATGATAATAATGTCATGAAGTAAAAGGGTCTGGAGGGTATAATTAAGTAAAAATAATTTTACAATGATAATCAATAATAGTAAGAAGAATTAATTTAATATAATAAGAATAATAAATTAATAATAATTAATAATAATAATAATAATAATAATAAAACCACCAACACACTTTTGTTTAAAAACTTTTCAAATAATTTTTAGGGTTAACAGTTGGTGAATAATATAAATGTAAATGTATAATTCAAAAAACATAAATGTTTTTAATAAATAGTCTCATTATATATTTTCAAACCTCATGTAAAACACCTAAAGCAGTATGGCAGTAACCACTAATCCATTTAACAAAGGCCTACTTATCCCTTTGTTGCTATGCAAATGCGCTATTGATTTACCTGTTTTACTGCTTTTAGGTCAGTTAAAGTATATGTTTTTAATAAATTTTCGTTACAATTTTGTAGAATAAAATGCTTATACTTATAACATGCACTCTGAGGTTTTCTTTTTACAATTACAATTTTTAAAAATTTATAATAATAATAATAATAAAAATAATAATAAAATAATATATAAAAATAAATTAAATAATAAAAATAATAATAATAAAAATATAATAAAAAGATTAATAATAAAATATACCAAATTAAGAAAGTTTTTGAGTTACGGTAAAATGTTAGTTTTTAAAAATTTTTTTTTTTAAAAATAAAAATAATAATTCTAATTAATAAATAATAATAATTATATAATAATAATTAATAATAATATAATAATATAATAATTAATAAATAATATAATAATAAAAATAATAATAAAACATTCCGCATATCCGCATTATTTTAAAAAAAGCTTTCAAATAATTCTGGGGATGTGGGTGAATATATATAAATGTAAGTGATTATTAATTTCAAAAAAACAAAATATTTTTAATAAATAGTCTCGTTATATATTAATTAAAATATGATGTAAAGCAGTAAAGCGTAAATCAGTAAAGCAGTAAATTCAATCCCGCTAATCCCTACTTAATCCCTCACGTAGCAACAGCGCTAATTTGATTTTACTGTTTTACTGTATATTAAGAGTAGTCAAAGTATCTGTCTTATTAATAAACTTTCGTACAATTTTATTACTATAAAATGGTCATACAACAGACACACTGCAATTGTTTTTTTACTTATAAATTTATAAATGATTAAAAAAATATTAACAAAATAAACAATATAAAAGAAACATAATGTTTAATAAATATATGATGTAAAGCAGTTCATAACAGCAGCAAAGCAGTTAAAATGTTATAAATAAATGTAACAGTAAAACAAAGCTTTACTAATCCTCTGTGTGGACAATGAGCTATTGATTTACTGTGTTACTGCTTTAAGGTCTGTAACGTATATGTTTTATAAAAATGTTTAAAGATATTAAATAAAATGAAATGACTTCATAGGTATATTGAAAAGAAAATTCTTGATAGTTTACATTGATATGACAACTTGGAATAGCGGCGGTTTACGCTGTACTATTGTAGGCCTGCGGCCGCACCGTGGCGGTGGCAAACGCGGCGGGAAACGGGTTACGAGAACGGAAAAAGGGTGGAATGAGGAGCATCCTAGAACTATATATACAACACCAATCAATCCTATACCGTATAACATAGGGGAGCACCAAATATAGGGCTGTTCATGATGTAGGGCAGGGTAGGCTAGAAAGGCTAGGAAAAGGCTAACTCATAGTTGGAAGCATCCTAGCAACTTATGATAAGCAACCAATCGATTCCTCATACTTATTAACTAGGGGTAGACACCAATATTTTTGTATTCTGTGACGTAGGACATGTCATGCTAGGAAATAGCTTTGAAAAAAAGTTGGCACTACTGTGGCACTCAGCTGGCACTATGTGGCACTCATTGGCACTATTTGGCACTCACTCACTTGGCACTCATTGACACTCACCTGGCACTCATCTGGCACTCATCTGGCACTCATCTAGGTTACTCCTGTGGATCTCATAGGACACTCCTTAGGTGATTGGGAACCATCAAAGTTGAACCGTCAAAATCTGAGTCATCAAAGCTGAACCATCAACTAAAATCTGAGTCATCAGTTGAGTCATCAAAGTTTGAGCCTCAAAGTTGAGTTCATCAAAGTTGGAGTTCATTCAACAGTTGGAGCTATCAACAAAAGGTGCCATTCCAAAGTTTGAGCCATTAAAAGTGAACCCTCAAAGCTTGGGCCATCAGAAGTTTGAGCCATCAAAAGCTGAGCCATCAAAAGCTGAGGCATCCAAGCTGAGCATCAAAGTTGAGGCATCAAAGTTAAGGCATCAAAGCTGAGGCATCAAAGTTGAGGCATCAGAGCTGAGGCATTAAGATATCGAGTGGTGTGTGTTGTCGAGTGTAAGTGTCTAATGGGTTGAGTGTAAGTTGTCTAGGTGTGAGTGTAAGTGTCTATGGTAATGTAAGTGTCTATGGGTGAGTGTATGTGTGTGTGTTATAAGTAGCTTAGCGCGTGTGTAGGGGTAGGTGTGAGCTAGGGTGGGTGTATTGTATCCTAGGAGTGGGTGTATCTATTGGCTGGGATTGGTGAGGGTGGTGTGTCGTGTTATATAGGGCGGGCTGTACTGTGTCTTGGTATGTGTGTATGTGTCCATGTGGGTGTTTGTGTGTGTAGGTGTGAGTGTGAGTGTTTGTGTGTGTGTAGGTGTAGGTGTAGCGTTGTATAAGTTTAGCCTAGCGGTGTGTGCGTGTGTGTATAGTAGCCAGGGGTGTGACGTGTGTGTTGCTAAACGTAGCCGCCTGTGTTTGTGCGTGTGTGTAGGTGTAGGGTGAGTAGTGGCATGGAAATAAATGAACTCAAGTTAGGACAGGTACATACAGGAAGCTCAAGTTAGGACAGGTACCTACATGACCTCAAGTTAGGACAGTTACCTACGGCAGGTACAGCGTCAGGTACCTACACGAACTCGATTTAATCCCACTTAATCCCTCACAAACCTTTATGAAAGGTCAATTTTGGGCCTTGATACGGTATCAAGGACCAAAATATCAAGGCCAAAACATCAAAAGGGGGTCAAAGGGGGGCCAAAATTAAAGGGGG
>JABUQX010074779.1:22500-25000 GCA_015478945.1 Trachelipus rathkii | reverse complement strand
GTTTATAAAATAGAAAAAATATTAAGCTCAAAAGTAAAGGGTAAAAATAAACAGTACCTTGTGAAATGGGTGAGGTAACTTGATAAGTTTAATTCATATATATAAAAGCTTGTGAAATTAAGAAGCATTGATCAGTAGTTATCATAATCATGGAGAGTGAAGATCATTTCTATTTAACTGTCTTCCTCAACTTCTATGGACTTATATCCTGATAATAAAGTTTCAGATTTCACTACAGAGTTAATGAATCCTATACAGCTTGAAAAGGAATTGTATAAAGTAGGACTATGTGAGATGATATTAGACGCAATCATAGAGAATGTGCCGGCTGAAAGACATTTTGTCATGGTTTATGGAAGTGTAGATAATATTAAAAATATATTAAAAATAGAAAACACCTGATGGTTTAAAAATACCTTGACAAGTGTTGGTAACACATTATTTATTCAGAAAAATCATAAGAAGGGAATACTATAAAACAGTCCCCGATATTTATAGTTGCTTAAACACCAGATTCGCCACGTGACGAGGTGATGAATTATGCTAATGACATTGCAACGATTCTAAAACGATACATGGTTACTAAAGGCGAACATACAGAACAGTATGCTGTACAACGTGAAACAGCTAAATCGTTAAATTATGTTTGCAGACCATCAGAAATGCTACAAGAACAAGGGATGGCTTATACTTCCGCAGATATAGTTGAGCATCAATATGTTGGGAACACTAAAGCACCATTTAAAGATAGTAGAGTTAAAACTTTCCACAATGGTCACTACTTGACATTGAATCGTCCCCAATTTGGGTCTGTACAAATAATTTAAAGGATGTCGAAGAGAATGCTTACCCATTCACTTCCGGGACACTGTTGTGGAAGGTTCATATTAGAAAGAAGTTCCGACAACAACAACATGCAGGACTTATTTTTTTACGAAAAGTTTTTCAATGTAATGTTAAAAATTGTATTATAAATGCCATCAAGAAATATACACCAAAGTTGAAGAACGTATATAAAGTAATGTAAATAACTATATTTTTCCTTTACTACCTCCCTCTCACAGCGTAAATATAAGTTAAAAAAGAAGCTCTGATAATAATGAATTGTGTAGAGTTTTTCAGGGGGTCGAAATTTACAGGAAGGGGTATGACATTTAGGGATTTTTTCTTTCAATTAAAGAGAATCGCTTTACCTCTGTTTAGAAAAGGTGGAGGATATATTGTTTAAAACAAAGGGCTAGAATAGGAATAAACACTATACATGATATCGCATCAGGAGTTAATCTCTCGATCCTTAAAAAGACGATATACAACAGTGTCATCTGATGAAAATTGTTATGATTGTTAAAGGGAAAATAGGCGGAGTAAGATGGACTTGGTTAAGGTATGAGGTTAAAGATAAAGGGCAGTGAAGAAAAGCAAAAGATAATTAATAAAAAACTTTTCTAAAGAAAAAACAATATTGATGTCTTCGCTATTTAATTACTAATTGGTATCTTTTACATAAATAGTAGCATCTGGCACCTGTATTGTATATAAGAAACGGCAAATCAAAACTATGCTCATAATATATCTAGTTGTCTTACCTACAAGATGCATTTCCTTCATCCTTCTAGTCCAGACTGCTGTAAGAGTGAATTGGATCTCTTTTCCATGAACCCTACACATATTAGTGCAGGTGAAATCAATTTCGTCAGTATTAGCCCTATTCATTCAATTATAATTGAATGAATAGGGTTAATACTGACGAAATTGGTTTCACCTGCACTAATATGTGTAGGGTTCATGGAAAAGAGATCCAATTCACTCTTACAGTACCAACACTGATGTACCTCTAGAATTCAATATCCTTGGCACATCTGAGCAGTATCTCGATCCATCCAGTGTGTTTTTTTATTTAAAAACAAGATTGACGAAAGCCAATGGGTCAGACCTTCCTTCATCAGAGGATCACATAGTGTACACGTAGTCAAGTTTCCTGAACACATGTTTTAACCAACTTGAAGTGTATCTTAATGAAACATCTTTAAGAGCATCAACCTCAAATTATCCATATAGAAGATATATTGAACATTTGTTAAATTATTCAGATGATGCTAAACAGTCTCATCTCCAATCATGTGGATTTTATAATTTCAAAGATGTGAATAAACATTTAGATAAAGCTGCTGCATCAACAAGTAACACGTATAAATTTTATGGACGTTTAAATGGAGATATCTTTACCCAAGAAAGACTTATTCTTCCTTCAGTGGATATTAAAATTCAATTAACTAGATCTAGCCGCTCATTTGCTTCCTAAAATTAAAAAGCACGGTGTTGAGTTTAATATTTAGGAATATATATGTTGGATGAAAGGGAACGGTTGATGCAGAGTGTGGTAGGAAAGTTGTGAATGGTAGGAAGATGGCTAGTACAATTAAAGCCTTGTTGGATGTAAAGGGACTAAGTCTTGAGTGCGCTAGGGTCTTACAAGGTGTGTTGCTGCTTGTGTTAATGT
>JABUQX010074779.1:10000-17500 GCA_015478945.1 Trachelipus rathkii | reverse complement strand
AAAAATATATAGGAGCGGAACGTGGTGCGGTGCGGTGCGGTGCGGTGCGGTGAGTGGTGCTCTCATTTTGGTACAGTGCGGCCCACAATTTCAGTGTTCCGTTGTGGTGAGGTTTTAAAAAATATATAGGAGCGGAACGTGGTGCGGTGCGGTGCGGTGCGGTGCGGTGAGTGGTGCTCTCATTTTGGTACAGTGCGGCCCACAATTTCAGTGTTCCGTTGTGGTGAGGTTTTAAAAAATATATAGGAGCGGAACGTGGTGCGGTGCGGTGCGGTGCGGTGCGGTGAGTGGTGCTCTCATTTTGGTACAGTGCGGCCCACAATTTCAGTGTTCCGTTGTGGTGAGGTTTTAAAAAATATATAGGAGCGGAACGTGGTGCGGTGCGGTGCGGTGCGGTGCGGTGAGTGGTGCTCTCATTTTGGTACAGTGCGGCCCACAATTTCAGTGTTCCGTTGTGGTGAGGTTTTAAAAAATATATAGGAGCGGAACGTGGTGCGGTGCGGTGCGGTGCGGTGCGGTGAGTGGTGCTCTCATTTTGGTACAGTGCGGCCCACAATTTCAGTGTTCCGTTGTGGTGAGGTTTTAAAAAATATATAGGAGCGGAACGTGGTGCGGTGCGGTGCGGTGCGGTGCGGTGAGTGGTGCTCTCATTTTGGTACAGTGCGGCCCACAATTTCAGTGTTCCGTTGTGGTGAGGTTTTAAAAAATATATAGGAGCGGAACGTGGTGCGGTGCGGTGCGGTGCGGTGCGGTGAGTGGTGCTCTCATTTTGGTACAGTGCGGCCCACAATTTCAGTGTTCCGTTGTGGTGAGGTTTTAAAAAATATATAGGAGCGGAACGTGGTGCGGTGCGGTGCGGTGCGGTGCGGTGAGTGGTGCTCTCATTTTGGTACAGTGCGGCCCACAATTTCAGTGTTCCGTTGTGGTGAGGTTTTAAAAAATATATAGGAGCGGAACGTGGTGCGGTGCGGTGCGGTGCGGTGCGGTGAGTGGTGCTCTCATTTTGGTACAGTGCGGCCCACAATTTCAGTGTTCCGTTGTGGTGAGGTTTTAAAAAATATATAGGAGCGGAACGTGGTGCGGTGCGGTGCGGTGCGGTGCGGTGAGTGGTGCTCTCATTTTGGTACAGTGCGGCCCACAATTTCAGTGTTCCGTTGTGGTGAGGTTTTAAAAAATATATAGGAGCGGAACGTGGTGCGGTGCGGTGCGGTGCGGTGCGGTGAGTGGTGCTCTCATTTTGGTACAGTGCGGCCCACAATTTCAGTGTTCCGTTGTGGTGAGGTTTTAAAAAATATATAGGAGCGGAACGTGGTGCGGTGCGGTGCGGTGCGGTGCGGTGAGTGGTGCTCTCATTTTGGTACAGTGCGGCCCACAATTTCAGTGTTCCGTTGTGGTGAGGTTTTAAAAAATATATAGGAGCGGAACGTGGTGCGGTGCGGTGCGGTGCGGTGCGGTGAGTGGTGCTCTCATTTTGGTACAGTGCGGCCCACAATTTCAGTGTTCCGTTGTGGTGAGGTTTTAAAAAATATATAGGAGCGGAACGTGGTGCGGTGCGGTGCGGTGCGGTGCGGTGAGTGGTGCTCTCATTTTGGTACAGTGCGGCCCACAATTTCAGTGTTCCGTTGTGGTGAGGTTTTAAAAAATATATAGGAGCGGAACGTGGTGCGGTGCGGTGCGGTGCGGTGCGGTGAGTGGTGCTCTCATTTTGGTACAGTGCGGCCCACAATTTCAGTGTTCCGTTGTGGTGAGGTTTTAAAAAATATATAGGAGCGGAACGTGGTGCGGTGCGGTGCGGTGCGGTGCGGTGAGTGGTGCTCTCATTTTGGTACAGTGCGGCCCACAATTTCAGTGTTCCGTTGTGGTGAGGTTTTAAAAAATATATAGGAGCGGAACGTGGTGCGGTGCGGTGCGGTGCGGTGCGGTGAGTGGTGCTCTCATTTTGGTACAGTGCGGCCCACAATTTCAGTGTTCCGTTGTGGTGAGGTTTTAAAAAATATATAGGAGCGGAACGTGGTGCGGTGCGGTGCGGTGCGGTGCGGTGAGTGGTGCTCTCATTTTGGTACAGTGCGGCCCACAATTTCAGTGTTCCGTTGTGGTGAGGTTTTAAAAAATATATAGGAGCGGAACGTGGTGCGGTGCGGTGCGGTGCGGTGCGGTGAGTGGTGCTCTCATTTTGGTACAGTGCGGCCCACAATTTCAGTGTTCCGTTGTGGTGAGGTTTTAAAAAATATATAGGAGCGGAACGTGGTGCGGTGCGGTGCGGTGCGGTGCGGTGAGTGGTGCTCTCATTTTGGTACAGTGCGGCCCACAATTTCAGTGTTCCGTTGTGGTGAGGTTTTAAAAAATATATAGGAGCGGAACGTGGTGCGGTGCGGTGCGGTGCGGTGCGGTGAGTGGTGCTCTCATTTTGGTACAGTGCGGCCCACAATTTCAGTGTTCCGTTGTGGTGAGGTTTTAAAAAATATATAGGAGCGGAACGTGGTGCGGTGCGGTGCGGTGCGGTGCGGTGAGTGGTGCTCTCATTTTGGTACAGTGCGGCCCACAATTTCAGTGTTCCGTTGTGGTGAGGTTTTAAAAAATATATAGGAGCGGAACGTGGTGCGGTGCGGTGCGGTGCGGTGCGGTGAGTGGTGCTCTCATTTTGGTACAGTGCGGCCCACAATTTCAGTGTTCCGTTGTGGTGAGGTTTTAAAAAATATATAGGAGCGGAACGTGGTGCGGTGCGGTGCGGTGCGGTGCGGTGAGTGGTGCTCTCATTTTGGTACAGTGCGGCCCACAATTTCAGTGTTCCGTTGTGGTGAGGTTTTAAAAAATATATAGGAGCGGAACGTGGTGCGGTGCGGTGCGGTGCGGTGCGGTGAGTGGTGCTCTCATTTTGGTACAGTGCGGCCCACAATTTCAGTGTTCCGTTGTGGTGAGGTTTTAAAAAATATATAGGAGCGGAACGTGGTGCGGTGCGGTGCGGTGCGGTGCGGTGAGTGGTGCTCTCATTTTGGTACAGTGCGGCCCACAATTTCAGTGTTCCGTTGTGGTGAGGTTTTAAAAAATATATAGGAGCGGAACGTGGTGCGGTGCGGTGCGGTGCGGTGCGGTGAGTGGTGCTCTCATTTTGGTACAGTGCGGCCCACAATTTCAGTGTTCCGTTGTGGTGAGGTTTTAAAAAATATATAGGAGCGGAACGTGGTGCGGTGCGGTGCGGTGCGGTGCGGTGAGTGGTGCTCTCATTTTGGTACAGTGCGGCCCACAATTTCAGTGTTCGTTGTGGTGATGTTTTAAAAAAAATATATAGGAGCGGAATCGTGTGCGGCGGTGCGTGCTGGTCGGTGAGTGGTGCTCTATTGTACAGTGCGTCCCACAAATTTCAGTGTTCCTTTGGCTGATTTTTTAAAAAATATATAGAGCGGAACGTGTTGCGGGCGTGCGTGCGGCGGTGAGTGGTGCTCTATCATGCCACTGCCTTTCATCCTAAGTAAAGGATGCCACGTTGTAGAGTTTCTTAAAAAAATCGAGGAGTATGTCGCACAAAATTGTATAAATTTTGTGACAGTCGGCCACAAATTTCAGTGTTCCGTTGGTGATTTTTTAAAAAATATATAGGAGCGGAAACGTGGTCGGTCTGTGCGGTGTCGGTTGCGATGCTGGGATGTGTCTCATTTTGGTACTATGTTCGGGCCCACAATTGTCAGTGTCCGTTGGTGAGTTTTAAAAAAGTATAGAGCGGACTGTGTGCGGTGCGGTGCGTGCGGTGCGGTGAGTGGTGCTCTCATTTTTACAGTGCGGCCCACAATTCAGTGTTCCGTTGGTGAGGTTTAAATAAAATAAAGGAGCGGAACTTGGGCGTGCGGCGGTGGGTCGGTGAGTGGTCTCCATTGTGGTACAGTGCGGCCCACATTTCAGGTTCTGTTGTGCATGTTTTTAAAATATTATAAGCGTGATGACGTGGTGTGGTGCGTGCGTCGTGCGTCGGTGATGTGCTTCTCATTTTTGTACAGTGCGCCACAATTCAGTTCCGTGTGTGAGTTTAAATAAATATATAGGAGCGGAATCGTGTGCGGTGCGGGGTGCGCGTGCGGTGCTGTAGTGGTGCTTCATTTTGTACAGTGCGTGCCACAACTTTTCAGTGTTCCGTTGCTCCGAGATTTAAATAAGAGCGAATAAAAACGAACTCGTCCGCGCTATACGCGTGACAGTGCGGGCAGGTCGTAGCGTATGAGTGGTGCTCTCTAATGTGGTACAGTCGTCCTATACCACAATACAGTGTTCCCGATTGTATGTGAGTTTTAAAAATAATATAGTAGCGGAACTATGCGGTACGGTTCGATTACTGCAGGTTGAAGTGACGGTGCTCTCATTTGGACTAGTGCGTCACACAATTTATCAGATTACGTTATATAGTGAGTTTTAAAATAAAAAATATATAGGACGAACGTGGCGGGCTGTACGATCGTTGATATAGTGGTCTCTCCATATTGTGTACAGATGCGTATCCACACTAATCAATATTCCGTTGTGTTGAGTTTAAAACAACTTATATAGGAGAGCGAACTGGTTCGTGCGGTGCGGTGAGTTGATGCTCTCATTTATGTACAGTTGCGCCTCACAATTATTACAGGTTCTATGTTTATCAAATTGAGGGGTTGGAAGAGTTTAAAAAATATTATTAGGAGTCGAAGACGTGGTGACGTATTGACACGTAGCGTCTGTAATTCACTCAGTACGGCTACGTGACAATATCAGCTCTACTCATTTTCAGGCCGCATAGCACCGCAACACAGTAGCTTGGTCCCCTACCTAATATATTTTTAACAAACTCCCACAAACGAACACTGAATATCGTTGTCCACGTAATGTTTGATTACCCCACCAAGAAACCACGGGCGGTTCTCTTCTATCTCTCAAACCGAAACCTATATCAGGACGCCGCGACACAACGCCTCGCTGTCTGCGCGCGCTGCCGCCTGCAGTCCACGACGTCACCGCACGCAGTGGCTCGCCACTCTCACCATCTACGCCACCACCGGCTCGCCCACCTACGTGACACTCACAATTTTCATTTTGTTGCCGTAACTGCGTGATCCAGCAAACGGGATATCATACGGAAAAAATAAGTGAGTAGGGGGAGCGCAGCAACCTTTGAGCCGCATGCAAGGTGTCGTGCGGCTCGCGCCAAGTGCACAGTCGCAACCGCACGCGACCGCCATTCCGCCTCCGCTCACCCACATTCTAACCTCACAGGTGCGCACCACACACTAACTCGATTTGTTCCGCTCATAGTTTAGAGTTCACTACCACTATAGAAACACTAAAATTGTGATATTACTACGGAAGCGAACGTAGGGCCAAAATTGAACGAGTCGACCGAGTCCAGCGCAACCCACTATCGCAAGTTCTCGCACTGTCACTCACTCACATATTCTATCATCACCTCACTCATATAAGTGATATACTCATAAGGTGTATCCCCAGCATATTCTTGTTGTTCGATGTCGCTTATTTAAAAATCTTCACTAGTTATAGAAGCAGCGGAAACGTAGGTGACAGTGCGGTTCGTGCCCAGCCCCGTACCGCGGCGCCTCGCCGGAATGCCTCTGCCAATCCTTTTACCACTGATGGTTACAGCTGCGGGCCCCACACACTTTCAGTGTTCCTTAAGTATAGGTAGGTTTTAAAAAATATATAGAGCGGAACGACCTCGCGCGATGCGGGCGAAGCCCGTGGCAGTCTGTGACGCTCACCTGTCACATCAAATTATAGTAGCACCTAACTCACACAGTCGCACCGCGGCCGTCCACCACAACTCGTTCACACGGTGTCTAACCCCGAATCCACGCTCTATTACCCACAAACTGATTACGGACGAACCGTTCGGTCACTAATGTTGTTCTAAGAGTGCACAGCTGCTCCACGCCAGCAGCACACTGCGAAGAATGTATGTGGGGTGCTCCCTGCTCACTTTGGTACAGTGCGGCACCAGCAATTTAGGGAGCACCAAAATGAAGGTTTCGTGTGGTGATATATATCTCACCGCACCGCACCCACCGCACAGGTCTTTTCACAAAAACACCATAGTATCACGAGCGGCACGACACCGCACCAGTGCCTCGCCGTGGCCTGTATTATCATTTTTTGTAAATACTGCCTACACCACAAGGAAACACGGAAATTGTTGGCCCCGTGCGGCGCCGGCTGCACGTCAACGATGAAAATGGAAAGAGATGGCAACCAAACTCCCTCCTCCCTCATTTTCCGCCCGCAACCGTCCGCGTACCTCAGACCCAGCGTGCGGCCCACAACTGTCGAGTGTTACCGTACTTTGTGGTGAGTTTTAAAAAATATATTAGGGCGGAACTTGGTGCGGTGGTGCGGTGCGTTGCCGTGCGGTGCGGTCAACCCTTGTTTCCATATATCGATACAATTTCAGGTTTCCTCGTTGTGTGAGGGAAACAAAATATACTAGGAGCGAACGTGGCTGTGCGTGCGGGCGATGCGGGTGTGCTCTCATTTGTACAGTGCGCCACAATTTCAGTGTCCGTTGTGAGGTTTTAAAAAATATATAGAGCGAACGTGGTGCGGTCGGTGCGGCGGTGGTGATTGGTTGCTCTCATTTGGTACAGTCGGCCACAATTCAGTGTCCGGTGGGAGGTTTTAAAAAATATATAGAGCGAACTTGGTGCAGTCGTGCGGTGTGTGCGGCGGTGCTGGTCGGTGCGGTGCGGGATCATGCTCTCATTTGTACAGTGCGGCCCAGAATTTTTCCTTGTGTGAGTTTTAAAAAATAGATAGAGCAGGAAACGTGGTGCGTGTGTGCGTGCGGTTCGTGAGGGTGGTCTCCCATTTGTACAGTGGGCCCACAATTTCAGGTTCCGTTTGTGGTGAGGTTTTTTAAAAAATAATAGGAGCGGAATTGGTGAGTCTACAAATAAAATTTTGATGCTTAGTCGACTCTACCTTTCAAGAATAATTTATATATATATTTGAGAGAAATATCTCTTTTTATAATATATATATATAATATATATATATATAATATATATATATATATATAATAATATAATATATAAATAATATATATATATATATTATATCATAATATTAAATATATAATTAATATATATATATACGATCTGAACGTTGCCTGGGAAATTCGCATTAAACTTGGAAGGAGAGAAGAAACAAAAGAGAAAGGTTTGAGAAGAGAGAGGATAGAAATCTAGAATGTTTATATAAGATTGGTTAGGTTATTTAATAATTTTAAAGAAGAATGAATTTGCATTTCTTTTAGCAGCCAATGAGAAATGAGACATTAGTCTCTGGGTTGCCATTAGTATAATAATAATAATAATTAAATGAATAATAAATAACAATAATAATTACATCGAAATACAACGGAGCGTATTTAAACTGCATTCAAAATATAATAATAATATATCATATATCCTAATAATTAAATACCCTCACTTGAAGAATAATAACGCGTGAGAATATCTACAAATTGCATTT
>JABUQX010074779.1:0-2500 GCA_015478945.1 Trachelipus rathkii | reverse complement strand
ACAATATATATATATATATATATATATCTAATATATATAATAATATATATATATATATATAATATAAATTTATTATAGATATTGTATATATACATATATTATATAGCTTATTTTATATATATATATTATATATTATATAATTATATATATATATATATATATATATATATATATATATATATATATATATATATATATATATATATATATATATATATATATATATATTATATATATATATATATACGGAAAGCACTAAATAACAAGAACTAAATCCAAACCAAATGGAATCTTTAGAAGGAATGAAGTTAACTCGTGTTTTCAAACATGCAATATTAAAAAAAAATATTTTTATCATTTTGCTTTTTGATAGTTTGTATCGCGTGAAGAAAGGAACATTTCATTAGCGAGGAAAGGAGAGGAAACAATGGCATCTTTCTCATGGAATTCACTTGCTCTATTTTTTAAGGTTCAATTTCCATAAAAGGAAGCAATTATTATTATTATTATTGGACCTGGTTTCCCAAAGGGTTGGTCCTTACGTCCACTAAATGAAATGTTACTGCTTTGAATCGAACTGAACTGCTGCTCCAGATGCAACAGATGCTCGTCTTAACATCCTTTAGTTCCACTGCACAGGAAATTTCATTCATTTTAGTAGTTTTTGAGTTATTCAATATTTAGTGATTGACACTCCCCCACCTTATTTTATCATTTTGAAATCCGTGGATTTGTAATATACACGTTTGAATACATATGTGTACCAAATTTCATCTCAAAATTCCAATTATTTCAAATATATATAAAGTGGCAGGAGTGCTGGGACAGTTATTTCTTTTTTCCTCCTCTTCACAAGTTGTAGTTGAAGTTCTTTTCGTATTCCTCCACTGCACAGGTAGTATTGATGGTGTTCTTTTGATAGCCCCTCGTATTAGACTTCGTTTATACGTTGAGGGACCTAAGTATCTACAGGTACTCGGGTATACACCTTTCTCTGCCGAAGCTGCCTTCTTCACCAACAAGAGGCTATATGAGACGCTTTGATTGGTACTTCGAGGCTAATGAACCGTCAACCAAGTATTTATAACCCTTTTTAAAACTTATTTCTATAGGTAGGGAATAAAACTCAGTTTTGGTCCTGATAGTTATTTTATTAAAATAATCTGTTCAGTTATAAGAAAACCTTTCGCTGACCTAAAGTTAAGCGTAATAATCAATTTATAATTTTTATTAGAATTTTATTATACCTGAATCTCTTGTACACCTACAACTAAGTTCAGTTTCTTTCACATTCGAAACTTTAAAAAGTCCGCCACCGCGATATGAGTACAGAAAATGACAGGAACCAAAGATTTTTCAAATCACCCAATATACAAGCTATTTACTCAAACAATATACAAAATATGATATAAAATGCTGCAAAATGCAATATTATACTACAATTTACACAATATATTACATATTACGACGGAAAATCATTTTAATACGAGTTACAATGCATTTTACGTTTTTCGGCGAAAGAGGGAGAGAAGAGAGTGATAGGTGTGGTGTGCTCAAAATCATAGATTATATGTGCATACAAATTTCATTAGAAAGCCACATATTTTTCGCAAATATTCATACGAATGCTAAAATAACAAAAATTACACACATATATATACTATATATATAATATATATATATATATATATATATATATATATACCTAATATATATATATATATATATATATATATATATATATATATATATATATATATATATATATATATATATATATATATATATATATATATATATACAGGGTGATTCATAACGGGTGTATAAAAATGAAATCTGTCATAGAATGGAGTATTTGGAATACAATCCCTTCTATGAACATTTGACGAATCTGCAACACCTAAATAGTTACAGCCGTTTAAACCTAATGCAGGAGCCTACAACGCAAATGGTGCAGGTAACAATAAAACGACTTGACTATGTGTGTATGTTATATTAAATGTTCAAAGTAACAAATTAATATAATAAATACATATGATACAAACAATATTAATAATAATAATAATAATAATAACACTAACAAAGATACCAAATCAACATTTGTTATAATTGAGTTCCAACGCAAAGTTCCGGTTGATAGCTGTGTGTTTTGTGTATTGTTAATTACTAATGTATTATGTAGTATGTAATATATCACCATCGTCAATGTAGCCCATGAACGCCCCATTTTCTATGCGCTATTATTCATTATTATTCGCGCTCACAACATTTCGATGATTATACTACACGTTATTCATTATGTCATTCTATATATTATCTAGATTATCTATATCTATTACTTTCATTCATCTATCATTATTATTATTATTACTCTATTATTTATTTTTATTTTTATTATGTCGAAAACTTATATTATTATTATTATTATATAATTATTCATTATTCATTTTATTATTATGATATTAATCTAATTGTCCCTTATCTATTATCTTCTCTAACT
>JABUQX010074778.1:17500-24583 GCA_015478945.1 Trachelipus rathkii | reverse complement strand
CGCGTACACTTCGTTTCAGTTATCGGAGGTGGTGTTTAACCGTTTCGCATTTATCGAAGAAACGCTTTCGCGTTTCGTGCGCCGCTTACCATCTGGGTTAATCTGGGCGCTGATCAATACCCTAGGCCCCCTCTAATGTGGTTTTATATGTAAAAGCAGAATTCCTGCACCCTGATGGTGCGATCTTCCTTCGGGTGATGACCATATAGTATATGCAGAATCAAATTTCCCTGTATACATGTTTCACCCAGGTTGAAGTACTATCTTAACGGAACTTCACTAGGGGCGTCAGCAGCAGGCTAATTATCCTTATAGAAACTATATAGAGCATTTGTTAAATTATTCAGACGACGCTAAGCAGTCTCTCCTCCAATCATGTGGTTTTTATAGTTTCAAAGATGAATCTGCACATATAGATAAAGCAGCTAAAGTCATAAATAATACTTATTAATTTTACGGTCGATTAAATGGCGATATCTTCTCTCAAGAAAGGCTCATTCTACCATCTGTAGATACTAGAATCATTTTATCGCGGTCAAATCCTAAATTTGCTCTTAAAAAAGTAAACCTACTGCTACGGCTGTATGTCCAGAGCCTGTTTTCAAACTGCTGGAAGCTTATCTCTATGTCAGAAAAGTGAAATTATCACCCAGCGTCATTTGGAAATTGAAAATTCGCTTTTGAATACAACAGCAAAGTATATTAAGAGAGTTGAAACCAAGATATTTAATTTCACTCAAAGATTATCGAGTATCAATATCCCTAACATTGTGAACGGAAATTTACCACAGAAAGTAATAATAGGGATTGTAGAACATGACGCCTACTCAGGGAATTATAAAAAATCACCCTATAAATTCACACCTTTCGGACTTAGGGGAATCAGTTTACATGTGAATGGACTTCCTCACGGACGTAGATTATGAAATGTTATACAACGGAAACCTATCTCTCTGTACTCGTCCTTTTTAATAGCCAATACTGTATCATGTAATAATTAGGAAGGCTTAAATCTTGAAGAATACGCAAGGAATAGTAATTTATATGCCTATGATCTCACAGCTGACCTTTCAGCTTGTAACGCCTATCATTTAAACATTTTGAGAAAGGGTACCTTAGGACTAAGTCTCTCTTTTGGATCAAGTCTACAATCACCCATCACTGTAGTGGTCTATCTTGAGCATCCTCAACTCATTGAAATTGATGAGAGAGTACGCAACGTACTTTTGAATTATTAAAGATGAATGAAGAGGAAATAAAATCGGTGTTTAAAAATGAAACTCGCTTTTTAGGAGTGTTCGCTATTAACAAAATAAACTCTGTAAAGTTGGAGAAGGATACCTGCTTCATATTCAATACATTGCCTCGTCACATCACCTTAACAGGACATTGGATCTCCGTTTATAGAGCAAAAAACGAAACTGTTCACATAATTGATTCTTTGAACTTAAAATTTATATTGAATAATCATTATATTACCTTATTTTTAAAGTATAATAATGTAAGCTGTGTAAAAATTATGTCTTACCCTGTTCAACATATATTCTAATTTATGTGGAGTCTATTTATTTATTTCATTATGTGCTTTTTAAATAATGTATGTTTAAATAAACTTGTATATTTGATGCTAAAAATTTGTATGTCAATGATTTTATAGTTTCTACTTATGTAATAAATGCTTTAAAATGAAAAAAATGCGATTTTACTACCCCTAAAACTCGTATATATAAAAAGGTTTTTAATAAAATTTCGTACAATTTTATTAAAATAAAATGTTTATATAACAGAAACTCTGTGTGTTTTTATTCTTACATTACAATTTAAAAATAAAAAAGTATTAAAACAAAAATAAAAATAGAAATAATAAAAAATAATAATAAATAAAAAGTATTAAAACAAAAATAAAAAATATAAAAAATAAATATGAGTTAAAGCAGTAAAACAGTGAGTTAAAACAGTAAAGAGTTAAAGCAGTAAAGCAGAGAGTTAAAAACAGTAAAGCAATAAAACAAAAAGCATACTAATCCCCTAGGTAACACCTCTATTGATTTGCGATTTACTGCTTTAAACTATGTGTATATGAGGTTAAAGCAGTAAACGGTTAAGCAGTAAAGCAGAGAGTTAAAGCAGTAAAGCAGTAAAACAAAAGCATACTAATCCCCTAGGTGTTAGGTAATAACACCTCTATTGATTTACTGATTTACTGCTTTAAGGTATGTAAAGTATATGTTTTTAATAAAATTTCGTACAATTGTAGTAAAAAATGAATGACTCATGGTATATATATTTGAAAGAAATTCTTTGAATAGTTTACATTGATATCATATTTTCGTTCGCGCGGTAATATTGCGTCTGCGGACGCACGCGGCGGCGGTTACGCGGAAATATTGCGCCTGCGGGCGCACGCGGCGGCGGTAATATTGCGCCTGAGGGCGCACGCGGCGGCGGTTTCGCGGAGGGGCTGGCCTGCGGACGCGGACTCTGAAACGTTTGCGGTCACTGTCTCAAATGTGTAGCTCTTTAGATATATATTCAGTCGTGGTATAAAGTGTTAGAAAAATACTAACCATAGTAGGAAGCATTCTAGCAACTTGTAATATACACCATTCGATTCCTCATACCTTATAACCTAGGGGTAGATACCCATATTAGGGCTATTCGGGGCTCAGGGGCGAAAAGGCTTGAAAAAAGTGGCACTCAGTTGGCACTATGTGGCACTCACTTGGCACTCATTGGCACTCACTTGGCACTCATTGGCACTCACTTGGCACTCACCTGGCACTCATCTAATACTCATAGAACACTAATAGAACACCACTAGATAATTCTTACGGTGGTTGGGAACCATCAAAGTCATCAAGTTAGCGTGGGTCAAAATTGACCCATTGTATATGGCAAGGTCAAGGCCGAAATTGTACCGCAGAATACAAAAGGATAAGACATCAAAAAAGGGCTAAGTCCCTAAAGGAAGGACAAAAAATTACCGTGGGTCAAAATTGACCATGGAAAAAAGGGTTGGTCGTGTGTTTGTACGTGTGTATAAGTGTAAATGTAAGTGTCTATGGGTGGTAAATGTAAGTTGTCATAGTGAATGTGTGTATAAGTGTCATAGTGAATGTGTGTATAAGTGTAAGTGTATTGATGATGTGTGTGATGTGTGTGTGTGTGTGTGTGTGTGTGTGTGTGTGTGTGCGTAGGTGTTCAAGTTAGGATAGATCCATACATACGTTCAAGTTAGGAACGAAATATGTGACGGGTGGACCACGAGTGGCCAAAAAATTGGCGTGGCCAAAAATGATATAATGTATATGGCAAGGTCAAGGCCTAAATATCATGGTCCAAACAAGGTTAAGACATCAAAAAAGGGCTAAGCCCCTAAAGGAACGACAATAAATTAGGGTGGGTCAAAATTGACCCATGAAGGACAAAAAATTAACGTGGGTCAAAATTGACCCATGGATGACCAAAGGTTTGGTCGAAAAAATTAGGGTGGGACATGTACAACGGTTGCTTACGCAACCGTTTGGCGCAACCCTTCTTCGAAGGGTTGCAAAAATTAGGGTTGCCGAAAAAAATTAGGGTTGCCAAAAAATTAGGGTTCTCAAAAAATTAGGGTTCTCAAAAATTTGGGTTCTCAAAAAAATTTGGGTTCTCAAAAAATTTGGGTTCTCAAAAAATTTGGGTTCTCAAAAAATCTGGGTTCTCAAAAAATCCGGGTTCTCAAAAAATCCGGGTTCTCAAAAAATCCGGGTTCTCAAAAAAATCCGGGTTCTCAAAAAAATAGGGTTCTCAAAAAAGGTCAAGGCCCAAAAAATTTGGGCTCAAAAAATTCAGGTTGCCCAAAAAGGTCAAGGCCCAAAAAGGTCGCGGTCAGAAAAAGGTCAAAAAGGTCGCGGTCATTTTCGTCCAAAATGTATGTCCTACTACTATTATGATTTGCGGATGTTCTATGGGCAGTGAGAGCCGAATTTCTATTGTCTTCTGCCAAGTCATTACGATGTTGCTTAGTTCTAAACTAATGATTTTGATAGAAGAACTAAGCAACATCGTAATGACTTTGGCAGGCTGGCAGACCTCAGCTGCTACTTGCCCATAAATATCCTGCATCTGTATATATTTATAGAAAGAACAACTTACCATTAATATATAAAGACAACAAAGAATTAGTTGGGTCTACATATAAAATACAAAAATACAACAAACAGGAAGGCGAAGTAAAATTAGATTATATCCAAAATGCATTAATGAGTATGACAAAATACTATAAAAAACTGAACAAAGAAATAACCAACCAAAATTAAATTTCTGGAAAATTAACATCAAAGAATTCTCAGACTCGACAAAGAGATCATACTTTACTTGAAGAAGGTTCCATTAACAAATCGGGAACGAAAACTCGTATTATTATGATTTATATTAGTTTTAATATGTGTAATTTTCAATAAAAATATAAACTATCTCGTGTGTTGATAAACTAAAGGGCAAATTGTATATATATATATATATATATATATATATATATATATATATATATATAGAAATATATATAAATATGCCTAGTCTATATATATATGTAATAATATATATATATATATATATATATATATATATACTATATATATATATATATATATATAATATATATATATATATATATATATATATATATATATATATATATATATATATAATATAAATATATATATATATATATATGTAATATATATATATATATATTTGTGAGATTTTCAAATCTATAACTTTCTATATGTTAAGAATATTATAAACAGAAATAATTTATAATAATAATAATACATGACAACTAATAACGCCAATGATGTAAACAGTAATAATAATAATAATAATGTAATATTTATATAGACTTATATATAAAAAAAAAAATTTATATAAATATATAATAATAATATATGTATATATATATATATATATAATAATAATAACAATATAATAATAATAATAATAATATATATATATATATATATATATAATAATAATAATAATAATAATAATAATAATAATAATAATAATAATAATAATAATAATAATAATAATAATAATAATAGTCCGAGTTGCCAGGAAAGAGATTATTTCTTGAAAAATTAGGGGTTGCCAAATTAAAAGAGTAGAGAGCAATTTTCAGTATTTGAGATATATATCATTTGCTGTTTGGCTTCGTGCCGTAAACACCATTCGTTTTTAAACTTCGTACTGTCAACATCATTCGTCTTTTGCTACCTGCTATTACAATTCATTCGTTTTAGAACTTCGAGCTAAAAAGTTCTTATTTAAATAGATTCGTTTCTCGGCTTCGTTAAAAGCTTTAGGGTGTATACCCTAAACTTCATTGTGAACTTTTACTTATTTATTTGTTATAAGATTTATTTATCTGCTTTTGGTTATTTCGGGATTTAAATTTCAAATATTCGCAGATCGTTCTGTACATTTATAAATATTCTGGAAAGCTTTAAACGGGTGAACTGCCTAGTTTTAATGCTGAGAAAACAAACTTTTCTCAACAGCGGGTTTTGGGCCTCATCCCGAAGGGCTGAGACCCCACTATTTACCCCTCCATTCGAGTTATAGTGAAGACCCTAGGCTTTCAAGAGTATCCCCCCTTCCGGATTCACACCCTTTCAATTGGCGCTTTCCCTTGGGATTTCTCTCGGGAGGTGATGTGTTGCTTTAGATACTCTTGGTTAATGAAAACTGTTTATTCGTAAGTTAAGTACGTTATGTTAAATATTACTATGACGGTGTGAAATTAACACTGATTTGTTGAAGAAATGATTTGTTTCGTAAGATATTACTGTGTTAACTGACGATGATGTGTTAGAAACGTGAGCCTAGGTTAAATTTTTGTTGAGTAATGTTAGGTTTGCCCGAAATTTACATACAATAAACTCTGCAGTTTATTCCTTGTTTCAAAATGATGTTATATTGGCTGGTGACACTAATGAAGATAGTGTCCAATTCAGTTCAAGATATGCTGAATCTTTTGATAGATTGGTCACTGGTAGGAATTTGTTAGATATGCAGCACAACTCATTGCTGGTATGGGAAAAAGTGGGGGACACATCAGTATTGTCATGATGTTAGCTACTTTGCACAAGTAAGTGAAATTTTCAGGATGTTAGGATTATTCATACGTAGGAGGTATCTTCAGGTTTATCTTTATATATTATATTAGTTCAGGTTGTGATATGTTAGCTTTACTAATGTGAGCTAAAACTTTGTTGTGTAAGCATATATTGGTTAGTATATAAGAACTTATTTTTGTTATGTTTATCCAAATTTTAGTCAAAAATATGACTTGAATCAATCAAATCAATAGATCATAGGATGGTGAGAGGAGGGGGGACTGCAGGGACGGGTGGTTTGATTTACTGATTTAAATCAGTAAGCTATTACACTTTACTGCGATATTTTATTCAAAAGAACTTATTTTTATGTTATGTCCGGATATTTGTTATATTTTGTTATGTTTGGTTAAAACTTTGTTAGGTAAGGTTATGATAAATGTTTGTTAAAAATACTACTATGTTAAGGTAAAAATATATTGATATATTTACGATACGTTTTGAAAAAGGGGTGAACGGGTTACGTTCTGTATACTATGTTAGTTACTTTACTGTTAACATTATGGAACTGTTAATGTTGACTGTTTATTCAGGCATAAGAGTATGTTAGGTTGTCGTTGTACATTATATTCTTAGTTCAGGTTGTGATATGTTGAAGATTGATGCTAAAGCTTGTTGAGCATATATTCGTATGTCGGTATATAAAGAACTTATTTTTATGTTATGTTGTAAAATGATCCTCGAAATATGACTTGAATCGTTGGATCAATGAGTCATGGGCGGTAGGGAGGGGCGGGGAGGGGACAGGTGGTTTGATTTACTGATTTGCAGGATTTTGCTTTAAATCAGTAAGCTATTACACACTTTACTATGTTTTATTCAAAGAACTATTTTTATATATGTATGGATAAAACTTTTTTTATTTTGTTGTTTTGGATAAAACTTTGTATGGTATGACAGTTATTCGTTCAAGTTATGATATTTA
>JABUQX010074778.1:0-12500 GCA_015478945.1 Trachelipus rathkii | reverse complement strand
TATATATATATATATATATATATATATATATATATATATATATATATATATATATATATATATATATATATATATATATATTAATAGCGAACCCTTTGGCATAAAGCGAAACTATAATTTAAGATGAATTTATTGATACACTTGAACACATAATAAATTTAAAACAATGTTAAAATTTTCTATTTTCCATGAGTCAATGGTATAAATTAAAAACAAATTGCAGAAGTCTTTCGCTTCATATCAAGAAGCCTCTTTCAGCTGCCTCTATGTTTAAAATACCAACTCTGGAATACGACTGCTGAAAAAATTTCGAAGAATCTGGTACTGAATTTTTATTTTTCATGAGTAATGACATGGGTAGTTATGTGGTTGAAAAGATTCGTCCGTTGGATTTTATATTATGTGTACTCGAAAATAACTTTTGGAAAAAATGATGAACTTGTTCTGAATTGATGTACGATATAGCAATTAATTATTGTAAGGATATAGGGGGGGGGGGGGGGGAGAGAAAGAAAATTAAGATTAGGGAGTTATATTTTGAGGATGTTTTTCAAAATACAATTGTTCAGTTTTTTTGATAGTTGGAGAATGAAATTTTAAAAACTTGTGTTGCAAATAGTCTAATTTATGTTCACCTTGCATATTGTTGAAATTGTGAATGCAATAGGTTTCAATTAATTTTCTTTTTTGATGGTTGGAGATGTTGATTAGATTTTGCATGGAATTATTGTTGATAGAGTGGTTGAATTGTGATCTGTGTGTGGTTAGTGATGAATTTTGATTGTCTTTTTGTAGATCTTCTGAGTGTTGACTTTTTCTTCTGGTAAAGTTGTTTGTTTCGCCTATGTATGTTTTTGGGCAATGGTTGCAAGGTATGGTGTATATACATTGTAGAGGTTCAGGGGGTGGTTTTGGTGGATGGAAGAGTTTTTTTAAAGGGAGAGCATTGGTGGAAGTAAGCGTGATGTTTTGGGGTATGTATTTTTTAAGGTTTTGTGTGTTTTTAAGAGGGATGGGAAGGTAGGAGGTGTTTGGAGGATTGTTAGTAGGGGGGGAATGGTATTGTTGTTATAGTATTTTGATCTTGCTTTTCTGTAAGCTTTGTTGATGATGTATGTAGGATATTGTAGTTTTGTAAACGTATTTCGGATCAGATTATTCTCTTTGTTAAGATTGATGGGAGAGCAGATTCTGAGGGCTCTAATGTATAGTGCTGTGAGGGTGGCTATTTATATGGAAATGGAATGCGAGGAGAACCAGTGTATGTAAGAGGGATTGGAGGTAGGTTTTCGATATACAGAAAAGCTGAGGTTGAAAGAGTTGTGCCAAGAGATTAGTGTGTCTAAGAAAGGAAGTGTGGAGTTATGAGGGTATTCTAATGTATATTGTATGGAAGGATGTATGTTATTAATGTATTGTAATATGTTTGTAGGGTATATGTTGTGTGGTAAGGATACGAAGATGTCATCGACATAGCGGTGCCAGTTGGAATTTTGGAGTTCAGGAAGAGGAAGGATGTGGTAGAGTTCTGTGAGTTCCATGTATATATTGCTAAGAGTAGGTGACAAAGGGGATCCCATGCTGAGTCCGTTTTTTGTAGGAAGAAGGAGTTTTGGAATTGGAAAAAACTATGTTCTAAAGAGAGATGTATTAAGTTTAGTAAAAGTGGAAGAGGATATGAGAGCTGTATGTTGTTATTAAGAATGTGTTGTTCTAGCATGTTGAGGGTTGTATGTACTGGGACAGAAGTGAATAATGAGGTGAAATCAAAGCTGTAAAAGTTGTGGGTGCAAGGATTTAAGTTACATATTTTTTGTATGAAGTCTATGGAATTGGTTATGTGTGTTTTAGAGATATTGTTTATGAGAGGTTTTAGTTGTGTTGAGAGCCAGGCTGACAATTTATAGGTGGGGCAGTTGGTGTTGGAGATGATAGGACGGAGGGGAATGTTGGGCTTGTGTAGTTTGGGTATTCCGTAGAATTGGGACAGATTTGACATTTGTGCTTTTAGTGATGTGTGGAGGTTTGGAAAATCTTTGCATAGGGATTTAAGTTCTTTATTAAAAGTATTAAAGGAATTGTTGAGTGGGTTACTTTGTAATTTGATATAGGTGGTATTGTCGGATAATATATTGTTGCATTTGGCAATGTAGTCTGCAGTATTGAGAATGACTATGTTTTGCCCTTTATCAGATCTTGTTATGGTTATATCACTGTTATTTTTTAATTTGTGTAATGCAGAATAAAATTTTTTCGGGAGAAGATTAATGTTTTTTTTTTTAATTTCAACAATATGCAAGGTGAACATAAATTAGACTATTTGCTCACCTCCACAATGCTCTCCCTTTAAAAAAAACTCTTCCATCCACCAAAACCACCCCCTGAGCCTCTACAATGCATATACACCATACCTTGCAACCATTGCCCAAAAACATACATAGGCGAAACAAACAACTTTACCAGAAGAAAAAGTCAACACTCAGAAGATCTACAAAAAGACAATCAAAATTCATCACTAACCACACACAGATCACAATTCAACCACTCTATCAACAATAATTCCATGCAAAATCTAATCAACATCTCCAACCATCAAAAAAAGAAAAATTAATTGAAAACCGTATTGCATTTCCACAATTTCAACAATATGCAAGGTGAACATAAATTAGACTATTTGCCAACCCAACAAAGTTTTAAAATTTCATTCTCCAACTATCAAAAAAACTGAACAATTGTATTTTGAAAAACATCCTCAAAATATAACTCCCTAATCTTAATTTTCTTTCTCTCCCCCCCTCCCCCCCAATATATCCTTACAATAATTAATGCTATAAACGTACATATCTTTTCGACACAAGTTCATCATTTTTTTCCAGAATTATTTTCGAGTACATTTCAAATACAAAATTCAAAACAAACCGAATTTTTTCAACTAAAAACTACCCATGTTATTAGTCATGAAAAATAAAAATTCAGTACCAGGATTCTTCGAAATTATTCTCAGCAGCGTATTCCAGAGTTGGGATTTTTAAACATAGAGGCAGCTCTGAAAGAAGGCCTGATATGAAGCGACAAAGACTTCTGCAATTGTTTTTAATTGTATTACCATTGACTCATGGAAAAATTTAGAAAATTTTAACATGTTTTAAATTTTATTATGTGATTCAAGTGTATCAATAAATTCATCTTAAATTATAGTTTCGCTTTATTGCCAAAGGGGTTCGCTATTAATAACAACAAAACTACGTCAAGAGTGAGATTGAGCGTACACATAGATCTTTCATATTTCATATAAAATATATAGGAAAAGCCAAGCGTCATACCATGCTGTACGAGCGAAAAAATACGAAAATTTTCGCAAGTTTAATAAATTACCAAAATCGTACAAAATAATTTTTGAAAAAAAATTTTGAATTTTTCTCTCTCCTTCTCTCTCTCCTCTCTCTCTCTCTCTCTCTCTCTCTCTCTCTCTCTCTCTCTCTCTCTCTCTCTCTCTCTCTCTCTCTCTCTCTTTTTCTTCTCTCTGTTCATTGTCTTTTTATATATATATATATATATATATATATATATATATATATATATTATATATATATTATAATATATATATATATAAATATATATATATATATATATATAAATAATAATATATATATATATATATATATAATATTATATATATATATATATATATATATATATATATATATATATATATATATTATATATAATATATATATATATATATATTATATATATATATATATATATATATAAGTTTCTCTTGTGTCAAAAGCATGGTTACAGCAGTTTTTGCTTTGAAATCCTTGCATTTTGTAATGTTTGGTTATATTACTTAAGTGATATTTACGTTTATTATAATTAATATAAATTATAGTCGACCAATTAACTTATTAAGATTTATTATAATTACTTCGTGTAAAGATTATTTTACATTATTTGCCATTAAAATAATATTTGTCATTTTTAAATAAGCTATTATTCTAATTATTAATAGATATCAAATTTATATATTATATATCTTATAATTATATTTTAAAATTATAATCTGATTTATATAGGCCTATTTAATTTAATTACTTTATTTAGTTGCTTTAATTTAAATCTTCAATATATGCTATTGATATTATTATTATTATTATTAATTATTATTATTATTAAGTTAATATTTTGTTTTCATTTCTTTATCATTATATTACATATATTAAAGAATACTATGATATATGTATAATAAAATTAATTTAATTTATTTTTAATTTTAAATTATTATATTTAATATTATTATATTTAATTATAATTTATTATATATTAAAACCTATATACGGATAGTCTCATAATTCTATATATATTATATATTCATATATAAATAATATATATATACTATTAGGAAATATATATTTTAATAATAATTATATATATTAATTTATCTTACTCAATTCAGTTAACGTACTGGACTATATATACATATATATATATATAATATATATATATATGTTAGTATATATATATATAGTATAGTATATAAATGTGGTGCAGGGATAATATTTATATGCCTAATACTATATATATATATTATTAATATATATATATTATTAATAATGATATAATAATAATATATATATATATATAGTAATATATATATATAGGTCGAAGTATATTATACTATATTAATATTATTATATTATTGATATATATATATAATTATAAATTATAATTGAGCTGTCACTACCCAACTAATAACCTCAAGGTACGCGCGCACTAGACCGCTTATAGATACTTAGAACTCTATATATATATATATATATGATATATTAGGCGTAGTGATATAAGCCGATATATAAGGCTATTATTAGATAGGTGAGTAATAAGAAGTAATTAAGAACAGGATATAATCAGAAATAAAGTATAGTATAAGTATATATAATGTGGAAATCTATAGTTATGATATAATATACTATATTATGACCTAAGTGGTAGTACGCTAAGGTGGTATATATATGTGTATATATGAATATATAGTGTGATATTATATAATATTATATATATATATATTAGGGGATGTGGCCGAATAAGTTGAAAAAGCCGAATAACGAATATTCGGCTAAAAGTATTCGGCGAATAATCACCTTCGCATTCGGCCGAATAGTTATTTAAAAGTTCGGTCATCCATTTAGAGAAAAATAAAGAAAACTTTCCACTGTGTCGAACTGAAATAAAAAAGTGAAATTTTTCTTGGATGGACGTTTGTAGCAGATATATAGTAATTTGGGAGTGCTGATTCCATATATATTCTCGGTGTGTGTAATTTGCGTGGTATCACATCGCCTTTCGTGCAATCAATGGATACCCTAATTTTGTGCATAGTTTGTTCCTAGGGAATGACAAAATGTCATGTGCGGCCGTAACTACGTAGGGCTGTATAGACGTTACTTTCCGCATATATCGTACTAGTTAGTAGCAAGTTGGTACTTGCGTTGGCAGTCGATTTCGCGGGAAGCAGTGGTAACTTTAGTACTTCTACATGTATGGATGCCAATGACCTGGAATGATGTCTATCATCCAACTGAAATACAGTCGGATGGTCCGTCATTGTTTTCACCCAGGATGAACTGACACGATCTGTATGAGAGGTTGTATTTGCCGGAGTTTTCCTGAGCTGTGGCTCGAGTTGCAGATGAAAAATTGCACTACTGGACCATGGCACAAGAGTAACATTTTATCGTAACAGAGGAGCAGAGCTGCGAAGGCTCTTCCAGTCAGATGGGTAACCTTGGTGGGTATTGTGCAGTGAAGTGCAGGCGGCCTACTGACTCGACTGATGGGGGACTCTCCAAGCCAATTACGAGGATGCATGGGCAGACGGTGCGATTAGGCGACTTGTATCCTATTGACATATCCAGGAAGAGCAGTTTAAAAGTAGTGTGGTTGTATACACAACGAACCAAAGTAGGATGTCGTGTCGGTTCCGGACAAGCAAGGCTTAGGCGTACTCCTGGTGTACGAATGAGCGGAGAGGAGTATGCAAAAAATCTAAGACCAGGTTGAATGGACCTACGAGGGGTCTGGCCGTGAACTAGATTGTCTGGGTACATGGATGGTATAATATGCGGTCGGACCTCAAAATGGTAATGAATTTTCTCAGTCAGGGCAACAGGTTTCACCAAAGGAAACGAGCTACTAACCTGCTTCCTGTGCTATATGGGACAGCGGTGCTGGGTGCAAAGGGAATTCCAACTGGGACCAAAAAGAGACGCGGATGGCCATCGTGCGAAAACCTGCTTTGCACGCCAGGTGACAGGAACATCATACGTGAACCAGTTGTCGTACGTGAACCACTTATACAGAGAGAAAACATTCATCTTACCTGCCAGCTGACACATACAAACTGCGTTTGATGAAACAATGGTGTGAAGGCCCTGGACACTTCAGTAAAAACATGAACAAGGTCTAAGACATTGAGACAAAAATGACTTACCAGGCCGGCTTAAGCCACTAGTATGCTACTCAACAGAGTGCTTCCTGGTAAGCTGATCCAAAAAATTCACACGAGTGACAAGGAAGAAAAAAGCTTGGGATATTTGAGGCCCACAATATGACGGACACTCCTCCGCCATGATGCAACGATTGCACGTCAAATATTGAACACCCCATGACTGTGTTAGTAGGCAAGGAGCGGTGATTTCTTTTTTCATTGACGAAAAAATGTTTAGTCACAGAATTTCTTGGGCCGTAAAATAGGGGGGAACAGGAAAAGCCGAGAAACCACTAACATTGTACAAGAACTGGGCTAGGACAGTTTCTTTCTCTATGGATGTTAGAAGGCAATACGATGAAGTATAAGTTGCACTACTCTACACTTTCTCACCTAAAAGAAAAATTTCCGGATAACCTAGGCTACAACGGGATTTGTTAGATGGACTGACGCAACCGTTTGCGGCAACCCTTTCTTCGAAGGGTTATGGCAGGGTAAACGACTCCAAAAATTTCCAAGGTCAAGATCTAAAGTCATGAGGAAGGACTGTTACCAGGAAGTGGGATATTCAATATGATGGACGTTTGCCACAAAACACTAAAAAATTCACGGAGCTATTGTTGGAGCTTGATTGGATTGCGGCAGAAAAATATATCTCAGAAGGGTACTTGCTGCCAAAAAATAAAATTACCGTGAGTGCACCAGCAAAATTGACCCATAGATCGTGGTCTACGAAGGAGAAGAAAGTTACTACCATCGTAGGTATGGTTTACATTAACTAAACCCATTTCTTCTATTACATTCATTGTTGTCCCATATTACTCTTATCATAGTTGTATTATATGTTAACATATATCTATTAAAGACATGTATCATATCAATTGCGATTTGTTTCTCTCCCTTCATATATCCATTATTATATATATATATATATATATATATATAACTAGAACAATATTAATATATATAAGGTATATTATATATTAGTTATATAGTGGTATATATACCGTAAATAAAATAATAGTATAGTCTATATATATAATATATACACCGAATAGATTCGTGCAAAACTAAGGTCATAGACAACCTCTGGGGTAAAAAACAGGTATAAGAGGATATGTGGGTAAGATAAATTCATTAAATTTTACAAATCTTGTGTTACATACAATATCTCACAAGATGCGGAGTGACATAGATCGAAAAGGTACCGATTACCATTTTTTGAAATCAGCACCATCAATAAAATTAATTCAATTTGCCAAAACCCCGAAGGCCATCACAAAAAGGAAAAATTTACAGGTCATGATTAACCAGTGTTATATTACAAAGGTAATGATAAACAACAAGACGTAAAATAACTATTTGCTTACCTTATTAGCAAAAAAACCTATTCTCACATGATTAAAAATTAGTTGATTGAAAAATTGAGCAAAGTTCTACGAATATAGTTAAAGATATTAAAAGACGCAAACTTCATTGAATAAGCTCTAAGGTTAAAATGACAGAACATTATCAGTTCTCCATTTTCAGGGGATAACCTATTCTTTGGCCTATCAATAAATAGTTTCCTCGCTGTTCAAAAATGTCTTTCACTATGTCTCGACTGAAATGGTACAAGGGTTTAGGGTCTGGAGCTGAAAGAAGGTACTTTATTGCTAGTTTTTTTCAAAATTCTTTCAAAACTATTTACCAAGGTGGTTGTTTTTCCTCAGCCAATTGAATGGGAACGTATCACTCTGTCTTCAACATGGGTCGGTCAAAAGTTAGGCAAACTTACGTTTAGCTATTTTGTTGTATTTCTTGAATGTATATATTCCCGTATTGTAGGCCTCCCTTTACTTTTATGCTACAAGTGATCGACAGTCGTCAGAAAACCCAATGCGGAACTTCCTTATTCTTCCTCAACCTCACTCACTATTCTTTTTCATGTATAAAATTATCGATGATGACGTATTTTGTTGACGGTTGCACTACCGAAATTTCTCCTTAAATACAATCTAATACAACGAAGTGAAATGGAACCTCAGCTTCACTTTTCCCCCGAACAACTACACCGATTATCAAATCATTAAACATTGAGTCAGCAGAGTAAAGAAGTCGAGAGAACCGCAAACTAAGATTCTTATCAAATTGAAAACTTTATTATAGCTAATTTCTTTCCATGCAGCTCACAGACAGACTCATATTTTATACACCCTCTTGAATATCAAATCTAGATTCAATTGTTAAAAAATTAGCATTGTTAAAAATCGCAGATATAAAGAAAAGTATAGCTATTAAAACACAACAAAGAATTGTTATCACACATAATACGAAACTTAACCTTTATAGCATTAAGTCTTTTTCTCTACTCGATTTACTTAAGCCTCTATTCATATCTAGAGCTGTGAATTATTCCTAACTGAAGCTATCTTCTTGCACCTTTTAAGTTGCCTTATTTAAAAATAGCATAATTGCATAAAAATCGTAAGCAATTAAGAGCATCACTCTATTAGGCAGCGTACTGTTACTTCACCTACGTTTTTAAATTGCTTGTTTTAGTGATGATGTCAAATGCGACTCTACAAGTCGAAATGGTATAATAATTTTTAGTCCAACTGACAATGTATCAATTAATTGTTCAACATTTTATATTTCTGATATGCAAATTCTAGTCAGTCGATATATGGATTTAAAGGGGAACTTTTCTGTACTGACTCAAAACAAATCTTTTAAAGTATATCATAAGCTTGCTTAATAAAAAAACATAGATAAACAACAAACAGCAAAAAATCCTACGCATGTAGAAACGTCATTGAATTGTAGATTCTATGATGTTTGACATTTTCAGCCTGCATAAACTGTAAAGTTTTAAAGCCTTGCAGCTGCCGTTTACTGTAATGGGAAAATGAGAGGAGTATGCTTCGCAAGTTAAAAAAATCATTCTTTAACAGACTTCTGACATAATATTAAATCGTGAATCGATAGTGCAAAGCATGTCGAACCATAAAACAAATGAAATGATAGCGAAAGCGACCACTCGCTTCCCCTTTCAACATTTTATATCGATATACCTAGTTCTACAATAGTCCGTTGGTAGTCCATATTTTAAAATACCCAATATCACTGAACATGATATTAATCTAAGTTTTCTAGGCAATATTTGAAAAATGTCAAAGGCCCTATGAGCCCATATAGGATCTGACAAATGACATAAGATTTCGGCTACATAATATTATGGTTACTACAAAACTTTGGCATATATAGTTATTTTTATTTGTTATTGTAATAGAATAATAATAGTTTTTATATCTATAATATCTAAAATTTTTTAAAGTTGATATAAAATTAAAAGGTGCTTAAAAATTATATCCCTTATGTTGACGTAATTTATCGTTTATAAAGCTCAATAATTTATATATATACTCAGGCTATATACCGAATAGTTCGGCAAATAAAGTAACCGATATATAATAATAATTAATTACTCGAAATATTCGGCATTTTGTGACGTACTAGAAAAAGGCCGAATACCTCGATTAAATACTTACCGAATATATTCTAGGCACATCCTTATAAAGTATATATATATATATTAATATATATTATAATATATATATTATATATATTATATATATATATATATATATATATAACTGTAACTTATAACGTGTGACAATCTAGATACTATATAGTAGTATTCTAAACATTAATTATCGGGGACTTCCAGATTGCTTCGTATTATATAGGACCTGCCTATAATATATATAGCGAATACACATAAGGAATCAGTCATTCGCATTACTGCTCCCACTCAGTTGCAAGTGAGTATATACTCTTCTATATATTTCTGCCTTTCTTTTATCTTACCAGGGCATAAAGACCAATCTCTCCCGGCATTATGCTCCAAATATCAGGGTCTTTAAACTCTCCAGCATTTCAAGGATTGATTTTTGTTATTCTCACCTCACAAACAGTCTTGTCTGTTAGAGTCCTTTATACATCAATAAAGATAGCTAGACCAACAAGTAAATCTAGTATAAAAAGTTACGTCAGCGTCAGATAAACAAGGCATCAATACAGAATAATAGAAAATAACCACAAGGTTAAAAACATTACGAAGAGTTGTATCCATCCATATAAAAGTTAAATCCAACAACCCAGATGAACTATATATCTGTCACAAGACACCGCCTCAAAGGAAATTATGATCGAAAACGCAAGCCTAGCGCGTTTAATTAACCGAGTATCTCCTACTTCCATATCCAGTCTCCTTAGAATTGCCCCTCAAAGGTGTACTCTTCCTTTTTAAGATTAGTATATATAAGACGCGCGCAAGTGGAAACTCGTCACAGACAGAAAAAAGAAACTCCACCCTAGAGCTTCATGGCGACCGCCGTACACGATACCCTCACTTTCACTCGGTCGAAACATCAGTCACAATCTCCCTTCATAGGTCTTCATCCCTTGGGTTTCCAGTGTGCTCTCCCGGCCCACACCATGCCTCCGCTAACAAGTAAATCCTCGCCTTATATTTTTCTCTCCTATCGATGCACCGTAAATTTAGTTCTTCGCCTCAGTGTCGCAATATACTCGATATTTCCTATGATACTCTTTCATGACTCATCCCCACTCACCGACGTTCAATCCACTTTCTCTTCGTAGTGTCTACCCAGCCGGCCGGTTGTACCCAACACTACTCACCACTATATAACATCCAGCTAATAACACAATACCTATATACCTAGTATATAACTAATCTATATTACATTCCTACTTATACCACATGACCAATGACCATACTCAACATACTATATTATCAAATTATTCTCTTCAATTACCCCTATCTTCACACCATACAAACTCATGTAATACGTTCAATTCCTCAATTTTTATCAATTTCTTCTCACACCTGCATGCTCCTAATATTGTCCATCTGAACACATTGAACCTTAAAAGATCTATATACTTCTTATTCCAAACCATAGTCTCTCTATACTACTATAAAAGATAACAATATATATATAACAACTATAGGTAACATACATTTTACCCCTCAAAACTATAAATTTTAACTATATATAATTATCAACCCATTAATACTTAATTAATTAATATATATATATATATATATATATATATATATATATATAATAATATATAATATATTATATATATTATATAAAATCTCATATCATGATAATATATATATATATATATATATAATTGTATATATTATATATACGTATATATATACGGTATATCTGATATTTATACTACTCATATTTTCTGGAGCATAAGGAAAATTTCCCCGTTTCTGAGTCTTTATTTCAAATTTCACTAATAGTAATATACGATTTAGTGTATAATTTATAATATAAAATAGCATATCTTATTAGATATTATTTCTATAATACTATAAATCTACATTAATGCTATATATGGACATATATGTGCAATAGTATCTCTTTATATGTGATTATAGTACGTATTTTATATAATCTATATATATAGATTGATTATTACGCATTATAGTTAAATATTAGCCCTTATTTCAACACAGGATAATCGTAGACGTAATAATATAATATTGACTTGTTTGAACGCCTTCAAACCGGTTCTGTATCCTAACGCGACAACCGTAATAATTGAGAAGGATTTGTGCAACCCAAGACAATGTGCTCTGACCACGGACGCCGAGAGATACAGCTTTACCAAAACCATGTCCTTTTATGGTTATCATTATTCCCACATTCGTGACATCAAGAGAATCCTCATATTAGAGAAATGGAACCAAAGACCAATGAAGATATCTCCTTCCGGAATAAATCCAAACACATCGTATCTTCTGGTAATTGATATTGCTTCGCATTAGGTTATGCTATTTGTGCAAGAGACTAAGTTGAATAATTCATATATATAAACCCTATTGCAATTTAAGTATAGTCATTAATTTGTAGAATCTCCTAGATCGCTACTATACCACTTATATACATAAGATTACTCAGAGATTTTCATTCATCTCCTCCGT
>JABUQX010074776.1:65000-75605 GCA_015478945.1 Trachelipus rathkii | reverse complement strand
TAAGCGAATTGTAGGCGAAGAAAAGAGAAAAACAACTTTGAAAATATGATAAAACAGAGAAATTCTTTGGTAACAAAAAGTAGATAAATATTGTATATTCTCGACTGTCTCGTTAAACTATTCGGCGAGGTTTTTTGTGCCTGAAGAGTAGTTATGTGCAAAAGTACATCAGCGAATTACCCAGAATAAAGGACATTTAAGGGGAGAGGAATTTAAACACAACTCACTTAATGATATAAAAATGAATTTGGGTTTCAACACATGCATAAAAAAGAGCTTGAAAACAGTTACCCGCACGTGCTCAGCATGTCAGAAAATAAAACGGTACCAGTTATAAGTCTGATTACGGTGTCTTTTAAAGAAGTAACCTAGAGTTTGAAGCCAGTCCATGTGGATTAATCTTAAGTACCTAGTGCAAGAGGAATACCAAATACCTACTTACGGTTAATTGATCGTACAGTAAAGTACTTGTTCGCTGGTGCCTCTCAAAGAAAGGAAATTCAGGGGAAATATGAATGCATTCTTTCACGAAGCTATCCGTTCTGTGGAAATTCCTAGGTGAATATATTCCGGATTTAGGTGCGAATTTCACTAGTCGCCTGTTTCAGGAAGTCTACAGGGCAGTATTAATGGTTCAACATATGAATTTGCTAGCTTGTCTGAGATGTATGTTGCAAGAACGTGTTTTAAGCCCCTTCGACTGGCCGAGCCTCTTACCTATGGTGTTGTTCACTTTGAGACTCGCACCGATAACAGAGAACGGTCTCAGCCCCACACACTTGATGTTTGGCCAGAATATAGCAATACCTAGTGGATTAGTTGATCCTGCTTCGGAGACGGCCCCAATAAAATATAATGCATATGTTAAAAAGCTAGCCGCTCTTTTAGCCCAGCCGCTGGCTCCACACACCAATTATAAAAATCGACACGTCTTTGTGCCGAAAGGGTTGCATGATGCAAAATTTGTCGTGGTACGGAAGACACAGTTTAATGTCGGCAAATTAGCGCCTCGCTATGTCGCCCGTTTAACTCGAGTAAAAGTTATAAACAGAATCGTACTTATCGTAAAAAAGGGGTAAGCCTCATTTAGAAAATTTAAGGAACGTTCGCATATATTATAACTTAGTAGATTTAGAAAGAGAAAATAACTCGTAAAAAATAAAATAAAAATAAAATAAATAAATAAATAAATGAATAAATAAATAAATAAAAATAAAATACTAATCCTTTTATTTCAGATGGTAAAAACGCCTAAGGTAAAGGTGTTACATAGAAATGATTAAAAAGGGTTGCCTCCAGTAGAAATGAACTATACTCTACGCTGAGCATTATTGCTTTAAACAGATACACTAGAAAGTACCATTCTACCTAAAATCCTAAATTTTATAAAAAATTGTCAGAAGGGGGTGTAACAGGCAACTTTTAAGATAACCATTATGTACCGTATTTGGTACATAGTATAAAATTTATAAAGGATATATGTCATGGTCAAAGCTTGTTGTATAAGTCCTGTTGTAAAAGCCGAAATAATTGTTTCTTCTTTATTTTGTAATTATCAAGGTTCACCAAGGTGACTGTTTCCCAAAACTCCTGTGCCACTGGCAGAGAGGGCAGTTAGGAAAAAGAGTCCGGTGAGCCAACACATTGAGCCAACACATTGACACTCTCTCGGTCCATAAATTGATACTGTAATTGGAGTCAGATTTATGTAAAAAAGAACATTTATTTTTGAGCAATAGTGAAATCACTTAATTTGTGTTCATCGTAAAAAGTCATTAGAAGTAATTAATAAAGAAATAAATAAAGAAGCGTTTCGCTATTCAAAACCATCTTATTATTTGCTATATCAAGGTGATCTCCTTAAAATAGGGCAATTAAACATTTTAGAGATCAATCTTTGTACATATATATATTATTATAATATATATATATATATTATATATATTTATGTATAGTATTATTTATTATATTATTATTATTATTATATATATATATATATTTTATATTTATTATATTATATATATATTATAAATTTATATATATTAATATTTATTATATATATAATATATATATTATATATATATTATATTTATTTAGTTATATATACTATATATTATCTATATATATATATATATATATTAGATATATATATAATATATATATATAGTATATTATATATATATAGATATATATAATATATAAAAGGTGATCTCTTAAAATAGGGCCAATTAAGCATTATAGATATCTAGTCTTTGCACATTATATTATATATATATATATATATTTATTAATTATTATATATTTGTATATATAATGTTTATTTAGATTATTATATATATTTATTATATATTATATTATATATTATATATATATATTTATTATTATTATATTTTATATTTATTATATTTATTATATATGGATCATATTATTAATTATTTATGTTTATCTATTTTCATCTCAACTCCCTTTCTCTTCCCAAAACTGTTAGTTAATTGCGATACATGCACTGAAACAGATTTATACGTAGTAGGTAAGAATTATGAGGTAAAGCTCAAAAAGATAAACATCATAGCCTTATCAGCCCCCCCCCCTTATAGCCTTTAGTGCAGAACTTGCCACGCCAGTTCAGAAAAATCCACCCTTGAGCTTAAAGGAGACTGGCGACGGACCGCTCACTATGAGTTATAATCGTCAATTAGCGATTCAGTCCTTTGCCCATGTAAGGCCACAAGCCTACCCCTTCACAAAACCCCGCCATTCATTTCCTATTATGCACCAATTCTCTCGCTTGTGTCAATTTCAATATTCCTCTCCTCCAGCATCTGTTTTTACTGACTTAATCCTCTTTTTCCCTCCCTAATGCGTTCATTCCTCATTTTATTCAATTCTTCTCATCACCTAACACTCTCTAAAATTGTCCAACTGAACACATTGCACTTTAGATCTGTACCTTTTACCAGACCATAATTTCACTACTATACGTTAATACAGGTAAAAGCATACCATCATGCATACAAGACCCTAGTGCACTTCAAAACTTAGTCCTTTTACATCCAAAAAGAATTTAAATGCTCCAGCCACCTTCCTGAAATATTTCACATACTTTTCCTACTTTTCACTCTGCATTCATCCTCCCTTTTTTATCAACATAAATCCTAAATAATTTAAAACTCAGACACTTGTTTCCATTTGCTGACAATCTAACATTACTTCACATCAACGGGGACTGTCCTCACTCACAACCATAACCTTTACTCTTATCTTTCAACTAAAAACCTCCTTTTACCCACCCTGCCAAATCCCTCAACCAATTCTTCTCAAAATCTCTTCAAATTCGCCATTGCAATGCCATAATTCATCGCATATAATATTGGGGACCCTCCACTTCTTTTATCATTCTCATTTAATTTTGTTTAATCATAACTAATAATTATCATTCTCATCTCTCTCTCTCTCTCTCATCATCTTCTTCATCTCCTCTCTCTCTCTCTCTCGTCTCTCTATTATATATATTTATATATAATATATATTATATATAATTAGTATATATTATATTATATATATATTTATATATATAATTGATATATATATTATATTATTAATATAAATATAGTATATTATATATTATATATAATAAAATATATTATTATAATATATTATTATATATATAATCAATATATATATATATATATATATAGTTATATATAATATATATATATATATATAGTATATATATAGTATATATATATAATTATATATTATATATATATTATATAAGTATATATATATATTATTATAGTATATAAGTAAGTATTATATATATATATATATATATATATATATATATATATATATATATATATATATATATATATATATATATATATAATAGCACCTCGCAATAACGGCTACTCGCTAAACGGAGTTTCGCAATAACGGCGCTCTTAATTACTTAGTGTTGTGCAAAAGGAAAAGCGCGCACGAACGAACAGACTCTATCGCTAAATTGCGTTGCAGCGTATTGCGATGCCTGTTTACAGTCTTCGTGCGTTCTGCATCTATATCTCAATTTTCCAAACTTTATACTGTATAATAAATTTATTAAATTAAAAAATGACCTCTACATCTAGTGAAGGGAAAAGTCGAATACGTCGTACATTAAATGAGAAACTAGAAATAGCAAAGTTAAGTGGGCTTTGAAAGATTGTCAATAGTTAATGCTGTCATAATTAATGCCATTGCATGTTATAAGCAACTTCTACTCGAGAAGAAGTGGGCACTTTATGAGACAGATTTCTTTGTTGTCATTCTTCAATAGAGCACCATTGCAACCTTCCACTGAAACGTCTCGCCTGCCATCAACTTCAAATTCTACACCAACAACATCACTATCACCATCTGCAAAGCGATGGTGGGGTTTTGTAGATTCATGTGATGAAGATTCGCTTTTGTACGGCTGGACGAAGAAGTGGTATCCTCAAAATAAAAATATTTGTATATAAAATTTTATATTTCTTATTTCTTTTTCAGTTGTAAATCATGTACTGTACGTACTAAATATATATTTAAAGGTAAACATTGTGTAAATTTCCGTTTCTATCATTGTTTTATAGTTAGTGTTATTGCACACTTAACATATATTAGTACATAGTACGTACTTTTGCTAGCAGGCATTCGCGAGGCACAAAATTTGCCTTAATTCACTTACTGTCGTTTTTCACTAAGGCGAGGGGGTCCGGTGTTCCTCAATTGTTACGCCGTTATTTGCGAGGGAGGGGTACTACTGTATATATATAAGAGTTAGGAGGTATATAGGTAATATATAGTGTGTTATAATGGTGGTATATATAGGTAGTTAGGGTTATATATTAGTAGTATGTATTATAGTTAGTATTATATAGGCTTCTGGATGGAATCAAAGTTATAGTATAGTGGTAATAGATTATATATGGGATTGTGTATCTCGGATTTATTGTGGCTATTCTTTTTATAGCATTAAGAAAATCGCAAGGCGTTTTAGGAAATGGGGTCAGAGGGGCAGCACATGTTTGTAGTCGTGTGTGTTTTTTTTTAAAAATTTATCGCTTTTTAAGTACAAAAAAATATTTCCATTCTGGTTATAGAGTTCATTAAAGGAATGAAACGAAATGTTCAGAATAAATTATTTCAAATAACAATATTTTTAATAATCGTGTATTTTTTTTCTAAAATGGTTACTAATGATGATATCCATGTAAGGTTTCAAACGTTTTCGATTGCAAATGGATAGCATAAAATGAGAATTTTAATTGCAATGATAGAAATTAGGTAGTTTAGTATATATAGTATATATTATATATATATATATACTGCTAATTAATATATTATAAAATAGGGTATGATAGATTGGCAGGAGGTAATATTAGTTAGTATATTATGTATATCATTATAGTATATATAGTATCCCCGAAAGGGGATATTGAATCTCATTGTGGTGTATAACTCTTGAGAGTATATAATAACTTGTGCATAGAGCATAGCGTATGGAGAACCTATGCCGATAGGTCGTGTATGTGTGTCCCTTCTGTCCCCCAACAAGTTGAATGTTGCATTGTTGTGCTTCGGCTTGTGGCGCATTTTGACACAAGACATTATTCTGTGCAACGCGTGTATCCTCTCCCCTCATTTTCATAAAATTTTCCCGTCCTTTCAATCCGACCTCTTTATCACATTTCTATTTTTTTTAAATTTCCACTCCATTAGCCCCTTTAGAGTGTTTCTTGTATGTTGATATGCCCTCCCCTTTTTTCCACGTTACACCACCTCCTTTGGGTCTATCCGGTTGCATTCTTCCGCATGGGATGTCTAGTCATCCCACACCTTCCTCCCCGTGTAATGAGATGATAAGGAGAAAAGAACCGGTCCTTTATCTCACTTAATTGAGTGGGCGCCTATTGTAGGGGATACCCGAGCCAAGGTCTAATACCACTATGGAGGCTATTCTGCATCATTTTTGTGTGTTTATAATCTTGGGCTTGTACTTGAAGTATATGGTTGTTGTTTGGTACACGGGGAGTTAACAGGCGTAGACTTTCCGGAGGATCTTCCGTAGGCCATCACAGTCTGGGCCTGACGGGTGCTGTGTCCGGAGATTGATGTGTGGGTTTTGTTGCATGTAACCTGATGAGGAGGGAGTAATCCTGTTCTCTCTGTACGAGTTTTCGAAAGATATACACCTTTCAATAGCAGGGAACCGTTCTTGGCTCCTCAGTTTTATTTGTGGTTCCTTGTTATCAACTGCTCTTTCGATGGTTTTATTGTCTCGTTTAATATGTTTTATGTAGAGGTTGAAGAGTTAAGAAAAAACGGTTATTAAGAAAGTGAAGAAAAAATCAACATCAGGATTACCATCTGTTCTGGTGTCCCATGCCAGAAACCACTCGGGGTGCCTACTACTTCTAAACCAGGCAGGGTACCTTTGCTTTTTCTTCCTTCTCCTAAACTGAGAGTCCTTTTGCAGTAATTTCAGCGATTCATGCGATCTGATATGCTTGCCTGAACACTCCAGGTGGCCCAAACGGTTAGGCAGTCCCGCAAAAGGTGCCCCCCGTCATAGTTGTTCTCACATACGTTTGCTCCATGCGATACACCCCCTCCAGGAATGCCAGCAGATCTACTTATTGCGATTCACTACCCCAAGAGCTCTTACTGAGCAAAGAACATTATTCTTAACGACGCACTTGAAGAAGCTTTATTAGTTAAAAACCCTTCCAGTCACATTAATGAGAAAATGGGTCCCTTTCGTTTCAAATCAAAGTTCTTATTTGTGCATCCTTAACGTCTCTCGGTGCAAACATTCCTCTTGATTTTCTACCCATGTTATGAAATATAAGAAGGCGACATTTAAAGATATTAATTCTTTGAACAGAAAGACGAGAGTTATTGCTGTTCATTATAAGAAATCTTCAGCAGAAAAGAGTTTCCGTTACAAACATTTATAGATTTCCCCCTACTCGGGACTCGCCTGACACTCCAAAATCCTCGTTTACTGCTGATCTATAATACCCCTCATTCACCTACAAAGTGAAAATTAGGACTCACAAGTCACATTGTTCGCACGCGTATCCCTCGACCCAGACGTTGTTTTAAATGTCATCAACGGTTTGGTCATCCCCCGAAAATACTGTTAGGACGGATGACATATGCCTATTCTGCGGAGAATGTATTTCACACTCCCTGTGGTTAAATACACCACACTGTAAACCGTGGAAGGCTCCCAAAGCTGCTTTCTTCCTTCAAATGTCCTCTAGTACCTGTATAACAGGAGTTTTTGGAATTAGTTAACCATAAATAAATTACAGGTAGATTTACCATTTACGCCAAGCTCATTGAAAAGTATCTACAAGAGAAAGGCAATCTTTACGCTTACAAATTGCAGCCACCCCCCTGCCCCTGCTTGTTAATCCACTCGACATCAACCCCATCTAGATTAGATTCGTCTCCCAATCCCAGATGAAACTCGGCTGTTACTGTAACCTGTCTGCCTCCATTGCCCACAATATCGACTTCTCAAATAGTTCAAAAGCAGCCCTTGATCCAATCTCCCGTCCAAAAGCCATCATCAACCCTGTCCCGAGTACTAGTTTTCAACAAACCAGCAATGAAACTAAGTTGTTTCATCCAGCACAAAACTTGGAAAACAATTTCTTGCCAAGACACACTGTCCCATACCTACCCAATAGGTTCTCAAAACTTATGCAAAAGGACTGTCTCTTTGTCCCTTAATACGCCTCCCACTATTACTCAATTTCTGAAAAGGGGAAGAGTGGCTCCTAAACACAAAGAAAAGAATAATCACCAAGCTAAAGATTATTCGCTAAAATGCAAAGCATCGGAATTTCTAAACAAAAGCATTAACCACAGAAACAAAAAATGCAATTCGAAAGAGACCTCGCCATAAGCCTATTCCAGCGACAAAAACAGTGACTTCAATAGATTGTACCAAACAATCACAGCTATCGAACAACCCAGCAATCAACCCTCTAATAGTTTGCAAGATAACTCTAGCTCTTCTGAATCTTCCTATAACTCTTCTTCCGAATTTCCTATCTCAGCACTCCCCAAGGGATTCTATACCCTAGCCGATGAAATGAATAACAGCCCCCAAATAGAGCTTGATGTGATGACCCACTCTCTTTCTAACGCTTCCTACGCCTCCGAGAGAAGCGAATGGAAAACTATCCAACGTAAAAGCCACAAGCGTTCTAAGTGTTCTGGATCTGTTGAAGGCATGAAAAGGGATCCAGAGGCCTCCATTCTTAAATCAAATTGTTCAATCTCCCAAAATCACTCGCATGATGAATTACTAGCAAAACCTCTAGTATCAGACCTTGTCAATCCAACGAATCATTGGAATATTGGAACCCAACATCGCAACCTCACCACTTTTTCAAAAAGATGACACCTTTCTTGTGACACCATCCTTACCCATTTCCATGGAAACAACTCCATTTCCCTCACACATTTCTGAATCTGCTTGCTTGGTAGATACTGTTGCCGCTCCCATTCCTAAACATGAGCATTTTGGTTGCTTTTCCAACGACCAATCAAATTCACACAATAAAATGGACTTGATTGAACTCAATTTATCTCGCATTCATGGCGAAGCCCTTTCACCAAATACTACTAATAACTCCTTCCCAAAAGCGGTCGTACAACCTAAATCTCTGTTGTTTGACTATTCTTTACCACCAGGATTTGTTGCCCCTCCTCGTCGAGATCCACGCCTTAGCCTTTCCTCTCTATCTGAATCAACCTCCAACACTACACCAAGTCACAGAGAGACAATTGTCTCAAAAAACCATCATCATAATATTTATAACAAAACAGCATGGCCACTTTCTTTCAATGGAACTGTCGTGGCTACCACTTTAATTTTGAAGAACTTGTTCAACTAATAAACCTAACTAAACCTGGTTGAAAGTCGTCCGGAAGAAGTTACTTATAAAGATGTAGGTTGTTCGTGGGTATATTAAAATACTTAGGAGCGGGGGACGGAAGTACACTGACACCATTATAGAAAGTGTGTTTAGCCTTGTGGAGGGCTCTATGGAGTGTGCAGTACCTATTATATTCGGATGATTTGGTATTGTGCGGCGAATCTGAAGAGAGTTTTAGGGGATTGGTAGAGAGATTTGGCAGGGTGTGTAAAAAAAGGGTTTGAAATTAAGCGTAGATAAAAGTAAGGTTATGGTTGTGAGTGAGAGCAGTTCTCGGTGTGAAGTTATGTTAGATGGAGAGCAGCTGGAACAAGTGTCTGAGTTTAGATATTAGGATATATGTTGGATGAAAAGGGAACAGATGGGGTAGAGTGTAGTAGTAAAGTTTGTGAATTCAGGAAGGTGGATGGTGCAATTAAATCGTTGGTGAATGTAAAGGGACTAAGTCTTGAGTGCGCTATTGTCTTATTTGAGGGTATCTTGTTACCTTTGTTAATGTATAGTAGTGAAACTATGATCTGGAGTGAGGTATAGATCTAAAATACAATGTGTTCAGAAGGACAATTTTAAGGGTGTGTTATGTGTGAGAAGAATTGATAAAATGAGGAATGAACGTATTAGAGGGTTATGCGGTGTGAAGAAAGGAGTAAATGAGAGAGTAGATGAAAGGACATTGAGATGGTTGGTCATGTGGGAAAGGATGGATGATAGTCCATTGGTTTAAGCGGATGTAGTGGTGAGTGTTGGGAATCGACCGTCTGCGAGATCGACGAAAAAGAAGATTAAGTAAGTAAAGGAATGCCTGTAGGAATGTGAGTGTGGCAGAGATGAGAAGAAAGGTTGCATAATAGGAGTGAAAGGTGGGTTTTGTGAAAGGGGTATGGTTGTGGCCTACTTGTGCCAAGGTATGAACCCACATTGAGAGATGCCATAGTGAGGGTCCGTCGCTGTTCCGTTAAGCTCTAGGGTGCATTTTTGGCTGCGTCGAATTCTCCACACTAAAAGGTATAAAGGGCATATTCTTCTATTACTTTTCTGTTTCGGTGCCTGTTACGCACTTACCCAGTCTTGGGAGAGAAGGTGGGTGAATAATTATTGATGATGTACATTAAAATCTACTTTTGAATAACTTTGATGTGATGATTGATGATGATGATGATGAGTGTGATGGATCATGATCATGATCATCATGATGATGCATTGATGATGATGATGATGATGATGATGTGATGATTGATGATGTGATTGCCTTGTAGCTAAATTTCACTACGTCCTTCCTGGACAGAAAGGATTCCCACCCCTGCAATAAATACAAATTGCAGTTAATGGCAAATATTTATTATATTGGATCAAGATCATGATCATCATCATTATCATCATGTCTTCTGTTCGAAGACAAATTAAATAGGGCTAGACTTTTTGTTACATTACTAGACCAGAAGAGAAGTGTTATTAATTTCACGTTTCATGAAGACATACCAGGCTTATTTTTAAAGTTAGACTTGTATTTCAAGATAAATTCTGGGTTCCTCATAGCGTTTGTTAAATCCTATTTGGAAAAATTTACTACAGTGGACAAATGGAAACATAAAAGATTTAAGGTTTGAAATTCCCATGGTAAGGCGAG
>JABUQX010074776.1:57500-60000 GCA_015478945.1 Trachelipus rathkii | reverse complement strand
TATCTATCTATCTATCTCCTTATCTATCTATCAATCAGTCTATCTATCTATCTATCAATCTATCTAAAACCATAAAATAACCCCTCCCCCCTTCTCCCTCTGAATTTATACGTCTTAAAATATTTTTCCTATTTGTAATTTTAAGTGAAAAATAATGAGGTTTGGAGCTGGCCAAAAACATTCACCGGATCCGCAGTTTGCCACTTCACTGCAGGGCTACGGAGGTGGAGGAAAAAATTATATATATAGTTTTTTACTATTAAGTTAAAGAGTTTCGGATTCGGAGTCGGATATTTAAAGATTTGGGAGTCGGAGTCGGTGTCGGAAAATTCTTAATTTGTGTTTCCGAAGCCGAGAAAAATATTTGAATTAATCCACTTCAATCCATACAGTTTGAATCAATCCGGTTCAATCCAGACTTAGTTTTGAATCAATTCAATTCATTTGAGACATAGTATAGAAAAAGATCTATGCTATTTTTTGGATTGACTAAGATTCATTCACATTTGCTTGGTGTGTGAAAGAGGCCTTATTTTTGACTCGCGAATTCTCTCTCTCTCTCTCTCTCTCTCTCTCTCTCTCTCTCTCTCTCTCTCTCTCTCTCTCTCTCTCTCTCTCTCTCTCTCTCTCTCTCTCTCTCTCTCTCTCTCTCTCTCTCTCTCTCTCTCTCTCTCTCTCTCTCTCTCTCTCTCTCAGTCTTTCTCCTTTGAAGGGAGCATGTATGACTCGTCTATCTCACCCTCTTCTTTTTTAACTTACTGAAAACACACCTGACTGCAATGCTCATTCTGTCGTATATATATATATATATATATATATATATATATATATATATATATATATATATATATATATATATATATATATATATATATATATATATTTATAAAAATATATTAATATATAAATTTATTTTTATATATATGCTGGTTTGATGTTTTCTAAATATAAATTGCAGCAGCATATACATATATAGTTATATATATATATATATATATATATATATATATATATATATATATATATATATATATATATATATATATATATATATATATATATATTATATCGCAACCGAATGTGAATTAAAATGCTATTTTTTTTATCAGCATCTGCATCCACAATTACACATTTTTATCTTTATCCACACCTAATTAACTTATCTATCCACTTATCTAATCTATCTATCTACATATTTAATCTATCGGATATTTCCATTGTTTCAGGCCAGGTGATGTTACTGCCGCAATGCTAAGGGCTCAACAACAGCAACAGCAACAACAACAACAAACTCAGCAACAACAGTTGTCTCAGCTTCCTCAGAGTTCCCCACCGAATTCGAAACCTGCTTCGAGGGACGCAGCAGTAGTCACCATTTCCCCAAATAAATCTCAAGGAACAAGAGATTTAAATCAGGTGAGCGAGTTTACGTTTCTTTGTGAGGTATTTTTTTTTTGGCTATTTTGAATCTAAAAAAATTTTCAAGTATTTCTAACCCTTTTCCCCCCACTTTCACAGAAATTATTCAAATGATATGACCCAGCCATATATATATATATATATATATATATATATATATATATATATATATATATATATATATATATATATATATATATATATATATATATATATATATATATATATATATATATATATATATTATATATTATATATATATATATATATATATATATTATTTTATTATTATTATTATTATTATTATTATTATTATTATTATTATTATTATTATTATTATTATTATTATTATTATTATTATTATTATTATTATTATTATTATTATTATTATTTATTTTTATTTTTATTTTTATTTTTATTTTTATTATTATTATTATTATTATTATTATTATTATTATTATTATTATTATTATTATTATTATTATTATTATTATTATTATTATTATTATTATTATTATTATTATTATTATTATTATTATTATTATTATTATTGTTGTTGTTGTTCAGGTTCGTGCGCCAAACAGAGAGCCCCGCTCACAGTCACGTGACAGATTGGTAAATAGCACTCCTTCTTCAAACGCTGCCAGGGAATATCCCCGTCATGATTATTATGATCAAAAGAATCAGGATTTTTTGACGAAGCCTCAACAGCAACAGCAAGATCTCCCGCCAAAGCCTCAAGGTCTACCTCAATCTCAGGAATTCAGTAGTAAGAATTCTGATTATCCACAACTACCACCATCCCAAGATAACCAAGCTAAAGAATTTCAAAGTTCCAGGATGCCCCAGAGTAGAGACAGGCATAACCAGAACGTTTCCATGACTCAGACAGTAACTTCTAGCAGTAGTTCTTCCATTAGGGACAGAATAAGTTCTCCTCATAGAGTAACCTCTCCGCCAGTCAAATTACTTGATAACCAGAGGTTACCGACTCCTCCAACCAAGTTAATAGACCACAGACAAATAGAATTTTCTAAGGTAGATGCCAATAAAAAAGACAGTTCGAATCTACCGTTGATTG
>JABUQX010074776.1:27500-52500 GCA_015478945.1 Trachelipus rathkii | reverse complement strand
TGGCCATATGGAAAGGGATAAAATATTTGGTTGGTTAAGCGGATGAATAGTGGCGAGTGTGTTGGGAACTGACTGGCTGGGAGACCGAAGAAAAGTGGATTGAGTCTTAAACGAATGTTTGAAGGAGAAATGTGAGTTTGGTAGAGGCGAGAAGCAAGGTGTATAACAGGAGTGAATGATGGGATTGTGAGGTAAGGTTGTGGCTCCACCTGGGCCATGGGATGAACTCCTTACACACGATCTACCATGGTGAGGGTCCATCGCTGTCCATGAAGCTTTAGGGTGGATTTTCTGGCATGAGTTTTCATCAATTAATGGTACAGAGGGTGTAAGGCTGGGCTTTCTTTTCGACTCCCATACTGTGTTCTCTTCTTACTGCTTTTCCGATGCTCGTTGACAACTTTACTCCCATTCTGGAAAATAGAAGGAAGATAAAGAGAAAGAAAGATATATATATATATATATATATATATATATATATATATATATATATATATATATATATATATATATATAGTAGACATAAAACAGGTTCAGCGGCCTCTATATAAATATATATATATATATATATATATATATATATATATATATATATATATATATTATATTTTAATTAAAAAAATTTCGCACCTCACAACATTGCTCTATTCAAAGAGAGTAATTGCAACCCCTAATTCGAACGAGAGATTGAACCCTAGACCAGTGCCTATCAACTAAGTCGCTTTACCCTTGTTCCCCCAGGGTATTTTGCTACTGCTTAAGTAATTTTTTGCCTGTTTTACATACCTTCGTTCAAAACCTATTATGCTGTTTGCGCTTGAAAAAATACTTTAACCATTATTATTATTATTATTGTTATTATTATTATTATTATTATTATTATTATTATTATTATTATTATTATTATTATTATTATTATTATTATTATTATTATTATTATTATTATTATTATTATTATTATTATTATTATTATTATTATTTAAACAGGATGACTTATCCTTATCCCTTGAAAGTGCTAGTGGATTGGAAGACATAAAACAAGCCATTGAGCAACTGACGATGAGGTCTCAGGGCTCGAGGACAAGCTATTCTACCTCGACGTTCTCCTCGATTTCAGGTTCTGAAGGGGAACCCGTCAGGAGGCTTATGAGGCACTCTTCTCTTGACACAATAAATACCAATGTCACTTCTGCTGACGAATTTGTGTGGGTTGACTCTCACAATAGGTATGTTTTTCACAGGTATTATTATTATTATTATTATTATTATTATTATTGTTATTGTTATTGTTATTGTTATTGTTATTGTTATTGTTATTGTTATTGTTATTATTATTATTGTTATTGTTATTATTATTATTATTATTATTATTATTATTATTATTATTATTATTATTATTATTATTATTATTATTATTATTTATTAGGTTAGTGGAACTGCAGCAATTGCCATGGAGCAATCAAGATGTTCTTCGTGTTATTCAACAAGGTAGAGTACGTGAACAACTCCACAGGGTGTCTATGGAAGCAGTACCCCGACTTTCTTATCTTTTACAAAGGGCTCTCGTAAGAGTGGCTAGAGAAGCACAAAGACTTACAAGGCCCCTAGCGATGTGTAGCAAAAGAGAAGTGTCCTCAGCCTTTAAAATTGTATTATCTCCTGCATTAGCGGACTCCTGCATTAAAGTAAGTTAGTTATTAATACTTTTGTAGTATTAACTTTTCTCTTCATATCTCCCCCTTCAAAAACAACTCCCCAACTTTCCTATCTCCCTTGTCGGTTCTATCGTCCCATCTGTGAACAACATAAGCATTCTTGGTCTGAACATAAAGATCAAACTGTCTTGAAAACCTTATATGACAACAGTTGCTAACGTAGTGTCAAAGAAGCTGCAAGTTCTGTTCAGTCTGCGATTTTCTTCTTACGCACAGTTGCTTTAGCTTTACAAGGGTCTTATCCGCCTTTGTATGGAGTATTATTAACATATCTGGCGGGTGGGGCTCCAGTTCTTCCCTTTATTTGGATAAAGTCCAGTCTAAGGTTAATAATCTAACTAACTGTCCCTTACTTTCAAGCTTTCTTAACCCTCTCTATTTCTCTTCAACATGATGTTCTCGCTCTACATCTTTGCTATATGTAGTACAACGGCAGTTGCTCGAGAGAGTTGGACTCTGGCATTTCACCACCATTTGCAGCAACTTCGTAACCCAAGGCATGCTCGTTGTGGCACCTACTTTCCAGTCATATATGTTCTGTGAAATTCTTTGCCATTATCTCCTTTTTCTTCTTCATTTTAAAAATTTGAGTCTGCCCCCATCCCACCTTATAATTTGGCTTTTAGTTTGGCCTTTATAGATATTTTTTCTACATTTAACTACCTCCTTTTATTAGTATCACCCAACTGTTAGTAACCTCTAAATGAATAAAAAATAAATATTAAATGTCATGTTTTATTGGGCCAATAATAATAATAAATGTCTCTCTTCTTTCTTCTTCTTTCTTCTTCTTCTTCTTCTTCTTCTTTCTTCTTCTTCTTCTTTCTTCTTTCTTCTTCTTCTTCTTCTTCTTCTCTTCTTCTTCTTTCTCTCTTTCTTCTTCTTCTTCTCTTCTTCTTTCTTCTTCTTTCTTCTTTCTTCCTCTCGTCTTCAACATCTGCTTCTATTGCTTTCTTCTTTCTTTCTTCTTCTTCTTCTTCTTCTTCTTCTTTCTTCTTCTTCTTCTTCTTCTTCTTCTTCTTCTTCTTCTTTCTTCTTCTTTCTTCTTTCTTCTTTCTTCTTCTTTCTTCTGAGAGCTCTTTTATTATTATTGCTATTATATTATTATTATTATTATTATTATTATTATTATTATTATTATTATTATTATTATTACATTATTATTATTATTATTATTATTATTATTATTATTATTATTAGTATTTATTATTAGTATTATTAGTATTTATTATTATTATTATTATTATTATTATTATTATTATTATTATTATTATTATTATTATTATTATTATTATTATTATTATTATTATTATTATTATTATTATTAATGTGATTTGTTGTATCCTCAGGCTTGTTTAAGAGCTGCAGCCATGTACACCGTGAGCGGAGATCAACTTCGGCAGGGAAAGAGTGCAAGAGCTGGTCTTAATCTCTCTGTCAGTCGCTTCATGAGGTGGATGTGTGACGTACGATTAGGGAAATTCATTCACGAGTAAGTTCTTCTCAGAGGGCGTGGAGCTGTAGTCGGAGATCCGAAATTCGACTATTCATAATTATGAGCCGGAGTCGGAGCCTTAATTTTAAATTTAAGAAATTAATAGAAATTGATGAAATTGAGATTTTGTACTGATTTAAAAAAAAATTATCCGATTTAAATGAAATCTTATAACAGAAGACACAATTAAGCGAGTTCTAAAACTTTGATTTCGGGCCTTTTTCTATTATCTATAATAAATATTTGTCTTTTAGCGCAAATTTGGTGCCAGAGTCCAAGTATTAATATTTCGAAAGGAAAAGAAATAGGGTAGATGTGTTTTAAGTTAATTTAAAAAAAAAAAAAAAAAAAAATAGAAGTGCGAAATTTTTATCAAAAGTTGAAATTTCTAGAAATTTGCCCATTTTTTTTTTTACTATTGATCCGATCTAAGGTATATGAAATTTTAAGAGTGGATGAGTTACACAACTTTTTATTAGGCATTTTTTATATAAAATTCGTTTAACTTCTAGGCACGTTCAAAATAAATTTTTCAAGTTGGGCATCGCTTGCCGTCAGGTCAGATGGTTGAGTATTCAAAAAATACCATAAATAAAAGTTATGTATCTGCCCGCCCAATTCTACCAAATCTGAATATTTCATAAACATCGGATGACCATTAAAAAAAAAAAAAAAATAGAGAATTTTCTATCACAAAATTTTCTCCCCTCTGCCAGAAAAAATTTAAAACTGCAATTTTTTTTTTTTTTTTTTTTTTTGCTCGCTCACATTGTTTATAAAAACCGTTACATAGAATAAATGCACCCAGTTTCGTTATTTTGTGAGATATTGGCATTTACACTCTGGTAACAAATTGGCCCAAAAAGACAAAAATTTTGAGACAGAAAAACGCCAGTTATCAAGGTTTTTGTACTAACAATTACGCCTACTGTTGAAATTTCATAAATTGGATGATATATATATATTTATTTTATTTTATTTTTTTTTAAGGAAAAAAATTTCAGTTTTTGACAATTTCTTCAGTTTTAAATTAAGCTATTTTTTTTTTAATATATAAACCGTTTTAAGGTTCAGTACACTTACTTACCTCCCTTTTTTTTTTTTTTTTTTTTTTTTTTTATTTCTTGGTGTAATAATTAAATTATTAAAGTGATTAAAAAACCACAGCAAGTGGTTATTTACTATCCTTCGCAAACGTGATGTCATAATGGGGTATAAAAGGACGACGCCGTGCATTAAGGGGAAGATCCAATATTGGGGATTTTGGGACCCCATTAATTGCTATAGCTAATAACTGAAATTTATGCACGTGCTTTTTTGTTCAACTTACGATAATTCTTAATTAATACTAGTGAAAGCATTAGTGAGTATTTACGAAATTCAATATATACATCCTTAAAAACTTATTCAACAGGTCACTAGTCATGCAAATAAAGAGGATCTTTTGTTTACACTTACAAACATAACCCTTATGTAATTATAAATTTTTAAAATTGCTATAAATTTTCTTTCAAATTTTTTTTTCTATCTTGCCTTTTAGATACGCAGCAGTTTATCTAACCAGTGGAATGGAAAATCTCTTGGAAGAAATGATCATCCAATGCCTCCCAACTGAAAGTGACCAAATTTTGACAGCGGCGGCTCTAGAACACGCCATTACTAACAATGGTGATTTGTGGGGTCTTCTACAGCCATATGCTCACTTAAATGCCGGAAGAACAGCCACTGGTAAGAAAGAAGGAAAGCTTTAAGAATTTGTATGCGTGATAAGTAATATAAACAATATAAGTAATATAAGCAATGCAATATAAGCTATAGAAACATAGAACAAAATGTTGGGTCACCATTTATTGGCTTTGTTATTTTAAAAGGATTATTTGATAAGGAATCTCTATTATTATTATTATTATTATTATTATTATTATTATTATTATTATTATTATTATTATTATTATTATTATTATTATTATTATTATTATTATTATTATTATTATTATTATTATTATTATTATTATTATTATTATTATTATTATTATTATTATTATTATTATTATTATTCAGTTACTTGCAATTCGCATTCAAAAGTATAGACTTTCCAATTTTTTTAATCTTTATAATATTAATTTTAAATATCAATATTTGTACTTGTTCTTGTATTGTTGCAGGAGCCCTTTGTCTACCAAGATGGGCCAGTGGTAGTAGTAGTAGTAGTGGTAAAGACAGGTTATCAGTGTCCAGTTCTAACAATGATTCAATTAGTGACTGTATAAATATGGTTGCCGGATCACCAGGGATTTCTTCTGGGAGTGTAGGAAGTGTTGGCGGCAGTACAAGTAGCGGAAGCATCGTAGGGGGAGAAGCAAATTGTGGAGGAGCGAGCTGTGGAATGACAAGTCAGAGTTCGAGGTGCTCGTCTTCAGTGACTTTGACATCAGAAGAACAAAATAGGAATTTAAAGGTAAATTTCTATCTATATTTTGCTATTCCTTTAGACAATTTTAGGGTCATAGCGTGAAAGGCAAAAGGGCATAAACGACGTTTTATGTTAAATTAGGTTTTCAGTGAAACTAAAATCTATTTTTTTTCTGTTCAATCGAATGATTAAATATGTTTCAGCTTTCTATGACGATTCTTTGGTAATTAATTAAATCATGAAAGATAAAAATATATGAAATAATTTATTTTATTATACATCCTCTTTTAGTGTAATTTTAAACTATTGCTGGTCCATATATATAAGAAAAAGAATAAAGTAAGCGCAAAAGAAAATTACAAATTGGAATTCCAGTTGACCCATTGAAAAATTATTTTAAAATTGGGAAAATATTTTTTTCACTTTAAATTAATTGCTCTACTGTAAATTTACTAAACTGTCAGATATGAATTTTTGCTTTTCAAGCAAAGAGAGTAAAATATACTAATAGAGTTAAGATTATTTTGTTTATATATGCTTTACAAAAAATTTATGTAGTTCTCTATTAAAAGGCAAGAGTTTGTGGGCAGACTTTAGAGCAGACGTTGCTGACAACCTGCGTTGGGTCTTTAGCTGAGCTGAGCGAACTAGTGAACCGTGTAGCCCCTCATCTTCACAAAGTAACGAATCCTACAAATCCTGCAAGACCTCCACAAGTTAACTGGGGACCTTCTTCATTACACTCCCTCTTTTACTTCATGAGATGTAGTCAACTAGAACATGCGGAACACCTTTCAAGAGCTCCTGTTCAGGAACTTGTCTACGAGAGACCATACATTGTACTACCTCCCCTTGTTGAATGGGTTCGTGTAGCGACAGCACATACTGAACATAGACATTCAAACGTTGTTGATAAGGATGATGTCATGCAAGCAGCACGTATTCTTTTACCAGGAGTTGATTGCCCTCCTAGGATGATAGGGTAAGATTGCCATTATTACTCTCGTTTCAATATTTATGTGGTTTTTCAAAAGGACCTACTTCAATATCTTATTCAACAGGTACGAAGAACTTATGTGTCCAAGAAGACAACTTGACGAGGTCGAGTGTGCCAAAAAGTTTAAGGTCGATTTGGCATTCAAAATGTTATCATGTGGGAGAACCGATCTTGTTCCTCATGCTTTACAACTTCTACCAGCTACCAAGGTAAATAATAATAATAATAATAATAATAATAATAATAATAATAATAATAATAATAATAATAATAATAATAAATTTATTTAAATTTAGCCAAAGAATTATTTTAATGTAGAAATGCTGATGCAAGCAAACATTTCAGGTAAATACAGTAAACGAATACGGACTGACTCCCCTTATGTTAGCTTGTATTCGAGGTGACGAACCGATAGTACAAATGTTGCTTGATGCTGGAGCAGACGTAGATGCCGAAACGCCGCCAACAGGTCCGGCGTACCTAATGGCCAATCCAGAAACTCAACACTGGACAGCTTTGACTTACGCTTCAATTCACGGACACCTTTCTATAGCAAGGACACTTTTGGAAAAGAAGGCGAATGTAGAAGGAGGAGCTAGGTTGGCTGAAGAAAAGTGTACCGAGACGCCGTTGCAGGTATTTTTTTTTTAAACATCGCTCATATGCTAGAGCGATATAACTCAAAATTTGCCGTTTTTTTTTTATTAAAAGCATTTGAAGTTTCAAATTATTATACAAAATATAAGGGTATCCATAGTGGGGGGGGGGGGGGTACCATAGTGACACTAACGCTTTATTATCTTAGAAAAATTTGATAGTTTAGATATGTGATTCTTACAGATAAAAGTACAGCTGGGGAAATTAGTTTCTGAACAGTTTTCCTTTCAAATATTTTAATAATTTCAATTTATGTTGGCAACTTGATGTAAACTATGTGTTTCCATACATAAGATAAAAGGCTTACCTGCAACTCACGTTGGCAGATCAACCTATCTTGCATTGTGGTGCCAACTAATTTCCGCATTTGTTGGCAAGCCATTGGATGCAAACTTTGTGTTGCCTGACAAAGAATAAGCTTACTAGGCAACTCACGCTGTCAATACACCATTATAGTTTGCATTATGGCTACCACATATTCGATTTTGTTGGCAACCTGATGCAACATTTTGTTGCCATGACATAAAAATAGCTTACGCGACGGCAAGCAGCATAACCTAGCATCCGCTGTCATGCATCTAGTTTGCATTAGGTTGCACACATCCATTTCACATGATGTTAATATTTGAAAGAAGCTCTTCGGAACTAATCTTCACCACTGTAACACCTCTTATTTAATATCACGTAGTATATCACAAACGCAATTTTTTAATTCTGTCATTGTTGCAGCAATGATACGACTAAATAGGACTATCTATTTTTTATGACCTGTATACTACAAAGTTCCTTATTTAATTTCTCAGTAATTTATGAAATATATTAATTTTCTCTTCTTATCGCGTGCGGGCAGCGGCTGCCACTAGGTGATGTCGTTCCTATTGTACCTACGGACCATCTACCTTTCAACTCTGTGAAAGTTCATTGCTACTCGGGGCGCACAACGTGCTTGTTTGCTGCAATTGCGGTGCTGCAGGCACATCCGACAACTGTACGGTCTTGCCAGTCTTTTCACAATCAAGTTATCATTAACTATATATATTTTATTATTATATATTTATATCATTTTATATATTATATATATATATATATATATTATTATATATAATTTTAATATTTAATATTATATTATATGTCAGTGTTGTTATATCTTAATTTCCTGTTAGTTTAGATTTTCTCTGCCTATGTTTTACGTTAATAGTATATAATCATAATAATACTAATAATAGACTATAGTTTACTTAATTAATTAAAAATATTTTTATAATATATAATATATTAATATATTATAATATGACAAATAATTTTACTTTTGCGTTTGCAGAGCAAGCTTCTCCGAGGAGTTGCTTCCTAGAGATTTTAGCTGAGCGCTTAATTCCGTCAGACGAGAAAGACGTGTTCAGACGACCAGTTCTGCTTTAAGAGGTTCTGTCAGGGGTGGTGCTACATTCTTGGAACGCCTGGGCGGAGACTCGTGCTGCTCAAATGGTCAAATTACTACGCGCAATTAAGTACATTGCAGGAAGCATGTTATCATTCAGACGGTCCGGGCATTAGTAGGTTTTTGGGTTCTAGTTCAGCTGGCTGTTTATTGCGTTCAAAACGCTCGCTTTTATGCTTGTTGTATAGGGTCTTAAAAAGTCGCTCATAAACAAACATGGCGTGCAAATTTTTATATTTTGTTCTCGTTATAACATGTCAGCTTTCTTTTTTATCTTCTTTATAATGTTTTATTTCTGGAGTGATATGTTGCTGTTTTTATTATTATTTCTATTGTATTATTTGTTTAATTCTTTATCTTTTTTTCTCTACTATTAAAATGACTTAGCCTTAGATTTGGCGTACTTGTCTTTGTTGTGAGCCCACGAAAAGGCTCTCTTTAATTTTCGCCTCAATCCATATCAATCAACTTCTGCAGATTTTGCAAATTGCCTGGATTTTCAGCGCATTCGTTGACGGATGCTTCATTGTTTTTTAGCTTAATTTAGGTACGTAGTAAGTTTAATCTTCACTATTTCGCCCATTACTTTACGAGTATATCCTATAACATGTGTACATAGTCTCAAATTATGTCATTGGGGGGGAGGGGAGGAAGAATCCTCACTGATTCATAGGAGGGGCAAGGGGCCGTGTAGCTCTAGGGTTGGGGACCCGTCTATCCATCTTTACTCTGCATGCCTCGGATCATTGATGAACGTTTCGCACCCACCGCAGTCTAGGGTCATGGGGAGGTAATATAATGTAATAATATATATATGGTTATTGTTATTTTATGTTCACGGGTGGGTGGCCCTACCCCTTGCCCCCCTTCCTTCCTATTACTTTTTTTATATCAGATTTCGTTTTACTGTTTATCCTACTCTATTTACATAGGAGCGCACATCTTTATTCTAGCACCTTCTATCATGCTACGGTAAAGGCCTATAAAGAATTCCAATCGATATCCTTGGAGCGGAGCTTATCCAAAGTTCGTAATAATCTGACATTGTCAGGTTGTTCATTTCGAGTGGCGGTCGGGTCTTTTACGCTCTATTATTTGGTAACCTCCCGTTCCAACATTGCTCATTCAAACTGTGTGGTGAATTCTCATCCTTTTGTTCGATTGATGATGTTTTCGATACGAATTTTGAGGTTGTTTGTCTGATATTCGATACGCTTCTTTGAGGTTAGTTTTTCATGATATTCCTGAATATCTTTAGGGTTAGTTTTCTCAAACTTCGTCGTCTTTATGAAGCTTAAATGTGATGGGATACGAATCTTTGAGGTGTTTTTCTGATTTCGATTAGGTTTCGTTTGAGGTTAGTTTTTCATGATATTCGATACGATTCTTTGAGGGTAGTTTTTTTGATACGATTCTTTGAGGTTAGTTTTTCATGATATTCGTTACGAAAGCTTTAGGTTAGTTTTTCATGATATTCGATCGGTTTCTTGAGGTTAGTTTTCATGTCTTTGATAGGATTATCTTTGAGGTTAGTTTCTTTGATATTCGATCGACATCTTTGGGTAGTTTTTCATTGTATTCGTTACATTCTTTTGAGGTTAGTTTTCATGATTTTCGATTACGATATTTTAGGTTTATAACTAATAATAGATAATATAATATAATATGAATAATTGATAATAATATTTTATATATATATATTAGATTTTTAGTTAATTTGTCATGTCGTGTACCTATATTATTCAATATTTGTTAGATAATAAGTTTTTATTTATCAAAAATAAGAATTTTTAATGTTCTGGTGTAATAATATAATAATATATAATAGATATTATATCATATAATTATATATAATAATATAATATCATATATAATTATATAATATATATATATAATATAATTTATAATTATAATTATAATGTATTAATTATATTTTAATTTTTATATATAATATTTCTAAATTTATAGATATTAATATAATAATACTCATATATAATATATAATTAATAATTTATTTTGAATAATAATAATACATAATATTATAATATATATAATAATCATTATATCAAGAAATCTATATAAATTAATTAATAATATATATCTAGTTTGACAAAAGATTAATTCTCTTGTGTTACTAGTTTATCTAATTTGTTTAGATAATACGTTTTTATATTTTAGCAAAATATTTAGTAGAATTTTTAATGTCTTGTGATAATAATAATAATAATAATAATAATATATAATAATATAATATAATCATATAATAATAAAGCCCAGAGAATATATATTTTTCTGATATTCGTTCGAGTTCTTTTGAGGGTTGTTTTCTATTGTATTCTAATACATATCTTTAGGTTGTTTTTCACTGTAGGTCCATGATTTTGAGGTTAGTTTTTCCAACTCTGACTACTCTTTGAGGTTAGTTTTTCATGATATTCGATGCGATATCTTTGAGGCTAGTTTTTCATGATATTCGATTCGATATCTTTGAGGTTAGTTTTTCATGATATTCTATAAGATATCTTTGAGGTTAGTTTTTCATGATATTCGATACGATATCTTTAAGGTTAGTTTTTCATGATATTCGATACGATATCTTTGAGGCTAGTTTTTCAGGATATTCAATACGATAACTTTAAGGTTAGTTTTTCATGATATTCGATACGATATCTTTGAGGTTAATTTTTCATGATATTCGATACGATATCTTTGAGGCTAGTTTTTCATGATATTCGATACGACATCTTTGAGGTTAGTTTTTCATGATATTCTATACGATATCTTTGAGGCTAGTTTTTCAGGATATTTCATAATGGGATAGGTTTACTCATGATATTGATTCAGAAAAAAAGTTTATTTCGTATTGTATCTTTGAGACTTGTTTATTTTTTAATATTTGATAGTGGGGTAATATTACACATAATATCTGATACGATATCTTTGATGATAGTTTATTTACGATATTTGATACTGATGTAGGTTTATTTATGATATTTGGTACGACAAATTTGAGAATAGCTTATTCATTATGTTTAATGCTGAGGTAGGTTTATTTATGATATTTGGTACGATACCTTTAAGGTACGTTTAATTTATTCAAAATATTCATATACAACTTACCTGAGGTGAGTTTATTCCAAATATTCGACGTTTGTTCTATAACTATGGGATATTAAAGACGATTAGATAACGATTCAGATAACTCAATGCGATATATTCAAAGAAATGCTATTCAAGGTGTTCGATACAATATTAACATTTTATAATATTCCACAAGAAATATCCGGTAGGATAAGTTAGTATAATATACTTAATATAATATATTATAATATGTTAATATTAACTTATAATTATTATTTCCTTATGCTTCATACAATATATGACACTAGATATCCGAGTGAGTTTTCATATCTTTTAAGCATCTGTTTGTTGTAGTTTTAGAAGCCTTCTATACCAGCGTTTAAGGCGTCGCGTAAGATTCGCTCACTAACATCAGTTGAATGGGACTATTAGTAGTGTACTTTCTGAACTAGGACTTAAAATGAATAAAACTATTGAACAAAGATCTGTGTCGGAGTCAGATAGTTAATCAGTTCCAGGAATTCTTTCCTGTGGTATTTTGTCAGGTGAAAATGAAGAAGTCAATATTGATAGGTCACCAATGGCATCAATTGGAATACCCCCAAAAGCGATTGAAAAATGACAATCGTCCATTAAAAGACCTTCAAGCCCAAAATCCTTCTGGTAAATGCAAGTTTTGAAAATTATTACAGTTAAGGCTATCAGATGTCAATAAGAAAACTGACCGATTAATGCAATGATAACGCTTAGGTAATGCTAATTCCTTACTTATCTCTAAAAATTTTTTCAAATGCTGCTTACACAATTTCAGCTTTCCTCCCACTCAACTGAAAGTGAATGAGCATTAGATGATCAAAGCTAATAACTATAACATGAATCTAAAGGGTAGTATTTATGAAGAATGTTCTTTTTTTAATTAAACATATTTTTTGGGAATAAGATTATATACTGTATTTTATATAGTCCATTAAGAGGAATTAATACGTTAATCCGATAGGTACAAGGTATTATGGTAAAACGGAAAGTATAATGTAAAAATTCTAATTTGTTATTTATGTTAAAAAAAAAAAATTCTATTAAAGATATTAAGTGAATATTAATTTAAAATTTAAAATTAGAGTAAGGTGAATCTAAAATTAAAAACATGAGTAAGTGGATTTAAAATTTGGAGTATATAATTATAAAATTGGAGTAAGATGAAATTGTAACTATGAGCTGGAGTCGGAGCCGGATTCTCGAATACAATTGTTAAATGAGTGGTGCCGGTAAGTCGGAGCAGGCAAAAGATTTTTATTATATATATAGTATATATATATATTATCTATTTTTTAAATATATATATATTATTATATAAATATAAATATATTTATACACATAATTATATATACAAGATATATATAATAATACTATATAATATATAATATATTATATTTATTATATATAGTGTGCCTTAATTTATATATATATATATATAATTATTATATATTATAACATACACAGATTTTATAGAATGACTTGAAATTCTATAAGTGATTTTATTATATTTTAAATATTGATTTAATATTTGATACCAATGGAAGCCTTAAAATTAAACCTATGACTTTGAGTAGAACTGAATAGATCATAATAGCCTGGTGTGTGATGTTTGCGCTCAAAATGAGAAAGCTATAAAAATTGATCCCGTTGAACATGATTAGTTTGAATTGTAACAGTCTTAGGGAAAAAGTTATAATTGGTACCTAGCTATTGTACAAGGTGAAGGCTTTTTGATTTTTGCTAAGTTTGTTTATATGACCTGTGATTAAATCCATCAGATAAATTTTTTTGGAAGTAGATAAAACCAACTTATTATCTCTCTTTAATTTCATTAAGACCGTATCAGATCTGAATAAACAATATTTCAGCCTTGAAGAAGGAGGTGTCGATATTCATTACGTTCTTAAAAAGACAAGCATTAAAAAGTCCATTAGTAGTATCATTGTATAACTATATATATATATATATATATATATATATATTAGTACTTGAATATTATATTAATATAGTATATAGGTTATATATATATATATATATTATATATATATATTATATATATATTATTTAACCTTCTCAGCCCTGACCACCCCCATCTGGGAGGTGGGCAACGACGCGTCCAGGCACCCCGCCAAGACCCCTCGACCTTCTCCTAGAGATCTTTCAGAAGATGAAATGTTCAAGATTGTTCTGCTGTGCTTTAAGAGTTTAGAGAGCAAGAAAGAAAAGTACGTGATGATGTCTCCTCCGAGACCTGCGTTATTTATTTGACATGTTATGTTTGTGTGTGGCCTTTGTGTTTGAGTTGATTCTGTGTCGCAATATTGTAAGTTTGGGGTGGTCTCGCAGTCTTTATACTGGCCAAGGATGGAAAAAAAGTGAGATGGTGTCTTCGTGGAGCCTGTTATTAGTTTTTGATAATATGTTTGTGTGTTAGTTTTAGTTGAGTTTTTTGAATCTTGTTGCTTTGAATATTGTAAGTTTAATGTGTGCGATCTTAATTGCGAGTGGCGCAGGATGAGCTGAATAGTTGAAATTGGTTCTGGTTGTGAGCCTGAATTCTGGTTGCTATTTTCTGGTGTGGTCTTTGGTTTAATGAATGTTGCGAAACTGTTTAGTGTTGGTCTGGCGTTTTAAGGTTTAGTTCATATCTGTGTATTGTGTGTGAATTGTTTGTGTATGATGTGTAGTTGGTGTTTTTGGTAGAGGTGTAATGACAAATTTATTTTGGTAATATAAATGAATTAGAAAGAGTTTTGTAGGTGGTGGATGTTAGAGAGTGGCAATTGACTTGGGTGTTGGTGTTGTTTGGTGTTTGTTATAAGATGATTGTGCGCCCATTTCAATCCAAGCGTGGGTGTTCTATGGTTGGATATTTTGGTGTTCTATTGTAGGTGTGCTGATGTAGTGTGTTGTATTGTTCATCCTTTTTGATATTCTTAGTAGTGCTTTTGTTTTTGAGTCGTTTGGATGTTTTATGTATTTTTTTTTTCAGAAGTTGGGAGGGTGTCGAAGATGAGAGAGCGTGAGTTTAGAGTCTGGTTACGATGATGTATTATTTGTCATTATTATGTTATGTTGTGTGTGATAATCTCGTTTTTGATGTGTGACAGTCTTGTTGCAGGTATTTGTTTCCTTAAATAATATATATTTCATGAGGTACTTAATTTAATTGAAAGTCTTGTGTGTTGTCTGTTTTCTTTTGTTCTTGTTTTATGCCCCAACTTTGTGATAGTCATTACATGTTGTTTTCGAAGTTTTCCGACGAAAGTGAGCGAAATTAAGTCTTGTTAAGTTGTAATAGATAGAGTATTGTCTGGTTTGTTTAAGTAACTTGGTTCTGTGTGTGCGGCATATAAGTTGGGCCTGTCGATTGTATGATGTAAGAGTAATGATCATTTGTTTGGTATGCGGATCTGTATGTCATTTTTCTGTCAGCATGTTTTGAAGTTTTTGTGATTGTTATGTTTGTATTGGTTTGTGTGTCATGTGTAGTGGTGGCCTTGGGCTGGTTTATAGTTCTGGTGTTGTCTAGGTGGCTATGTGGTTAATTTATCATTCTGCCGGTGTAGTGTTTTTAATTGATTAGATGTGTTTCTTGTTTTGTGGTTTTGGGTGAGGTATCAGCCGTAGAATTGGTAATTTTCTTTGAATAGTTGTGACGGTGGACTATTTGCGCCTGGTTATTTTTCCTTGTGTCTTGTACGCCGTTTATGTGATGGTTTACGGGTTCCTTATGAGAGGTTTTGTGATATTATTTGCTTTTTTGTGTATATTGGTGCTTGTTTTCGCTGTATAAGTATGAATTGGATATAAATCCCATTTCTTTAGATATAAATTACATGTATATTAGATTATTTTTTGTCCAAATCAATGTAGTTATTTTATGGTAACTCTCGTATCGATGTTTTTGTGATGTGATTCATAATTATTGTTTTGTTTGATGTTGGGTTGAGTTTAGGCAGTTGCAGTTGTGGGTTGAAAAAAATTTGATTAAATGTGCCTTGTAGTTAAGTGGTTTTGTTTGAAACTGTGTTAGAATTTGTGTTTGATGACGTTGTGAAAATGTATTTTGTTTTTTAATATGTTTTTTTCTATTTTTTTGTTTTCAGTGTTGATAATAGAGAGATGGGGGGGCGGTCTATGATGAAGGGTCAAGGGTCTCCTTTCCTGTTTGGAAGGTTGATTACTTGAAATGGGAGATTTGGGAATGAAATTAGGAGATAAAACCAAAATTTCGTTCATTCTGAGCTCAAATCAAGGTTGGTTGATATGTGTTGTTTGAGATGTTGTCTGGTCAGGTTGCTGGCGAGATATTTTAACTGTCTTTGTTATGTTTTCTTAGTTAAACAGTTGTGTGTGTGTTATCGAAAAGCTTCTTCCTACAGTTGATTTTCTTCTCATCCGTATCTTTTTTTGCATTGTTCATGTTTGAAGGCTGTGTGGGTGGTTTGTGACTCTGCTTGCGAAGCTAGTGCGAAGAATGTTTGCGTTGTTTGTTCTTTGTTTGCTGGATCTTGGGCATATTGTTTGTGGTTTGGAATTTGTGATGATCTCGGTCAGGTGTGAGATTGTTGTGTGAGTTGTAGTTTGTTGCGAGTGGTGGTATGTTATTGTTCTCCACATTCATTGTGTTTGAGGTTATCGTGGTGTTGATGTTTCTTGTTATGAGGGCAAGGTTTGAAGTTATTTTGTGAAAGAGTGTTTTGTTGGCTTTGTTTATTAAGTGATTGGCGTTTGAACTCTGTGATATGGTTTCTGTGTTATCGTTTGGACGTGTTTGGGGTATTTATTTTTAATGGAGTTTGCGTGTTTTATGATTACTTGTTTTCCTAATTGCATAGGTGTGTGTTATTTTGTTTTCCTATTTGGAGATGTAATTTGCTTTAAACTGCTTTGAAAATATTAGAGAAGGGAGAATTGGGATGACGTTTTGTTAACTATTAATTGTGTTAAGATTTATTTTTTTTTTTTTTGTCTAATTTGTATTGGGTTGGGGAATTGTATCTATCTGCCTTTTGTAGTTTGGTTTAGGTATTGTGAAAAAACTAGTGTAATTTATAGAAGAAAAATTAGTTTTAATTTTATGCATGTTATAAGAAATCAAGTATCTAACACTTTAAAGAAAAATTGTATGAATGGCAAGAATATGTTAATTTGTGAGCTATGTTATGTCTATGTGCTATGTGTGTGGAGTGTTGTTTCTTTTTCTGGTCTTGTGTTTTGGTGATGCCTGGTTGTGTGCTGGTTTGTTGTGTTTTAATATGAATGTCTATTTGTTTGAGTTTGTGCTCATAAGTGTGTGTGTTTGTTCCTTTTTGAATTATTACGTCGGTCACATGTTGGAGTGTGTGAAAAAAATATTGAAGTTCGCCTGTGCTATTACGAAATTTGGAGTGGGATGAATACCAACTGTGAAGAATTGAACTTTAGTGGTATTGTGTGAGTGTGGTGGTGTTTGATTGGTGTGGAATGTAAAGTTTCTCAAGGTAGCATCCTATTTATACATCATTGTTTGGAAGGGTTTTTTGTGTATTTTGGTGTGTGTAGTGTCGTTTAATGCTTTTTTTATTAGGTTTTTGAGGTGTCACGTATTGTATATGTGAGTTGTTTGTGTTATTGTAATGGTTTGTGAGTAAAGGTGTGAATTTTTTGAGTTGTTCAGCGGGTAAAGAGACATCATATGCCATTAGAAAAATTTGGTTTTGATAGTTACGGGTAGGTAGGCGTTTCGTAGAATTATGCCGTATGTGTATGCTTGTTGTAGGTTTTAAATGAAGATTTTATTTCTTTTTGGTTTTGTGTGGGTTAGCCCGTTTTTTGCCTTTGAATTATAATATATTTTATTTGGATTTTGTTGATCATTTATTGTTGTTTGATGGATGTTTGGATGATTGGTGTGGAATTTGGAGACCCAGTGTTTTTTGAAGGTAGAGTTAGTCGTGGTGAAATGAGAACAGGTTTGTGAATCCATGTTTTTCATCTATTGCAGTTTATGGAGTCTCTTATATCTTGTTGCATATTGATATATATATATATATATTACTAATATATATAATATAATATTATATAGGTATACTATATATATTAATATAATATTATATATAAATAATATATACTATATTTAATATAATTATATATATATAAAATAGTATATATATATAAAATAATATATTTATATATATAAATATATATATATATTATTAATATATAATATATATATATATATATTATAATATTATATATTATATATGATATTTATTATTATACAGATATATATATATAAATATAGTATAATATATAGTATATATATATATATAATATATTAATATTTTAAGTTTAATTATAGAAGTATATATATATTATCATATTAGTAATAATATATATTATTTTAATGATGGTCAAACATATAAACATAATATATATAATATATTATATATAAATAGTATTTTATACTATAAATATATAATAGACTATAGTATACATTAATAGTGAAGATTATATATAAGTATATTATATATAATTATAAACTAATTGTAATATATATATATATATATAAAAATATATTATATTATTATTAATATATTATATATATAAATATAAGAAAAATCTGGAATATATAAATTTAAATAGATATATTATTTACTATACAAGATTATATAATATTATATATATAATAATATATAATTAATTATATATTAGTTATATATAGTAATATAATATATATAATATATAGAAAATCTGGAATATATGTTATATGTTATATATATTATATTATCATAATATATTATACAATAATTATATATTAAAAATTTAATATATATATATTATATATATATATATAATATAATATAATATATAGTATTATATTATTATTATTATTACTATGAGATATATATCTTTGTTTTATAATATATTTATTTAATTCTATGCAAACTATCTAAATATGTTCTCTGCATTATTCATATATAAAAAAAAATCCTCCAAAAAAAACCAAACAGGAAAATCGACTCTCAAAATCACCAAAATCGTCACAAAATTCACATTCGAAAATTATTCACCAAAATCAATATGAAAAAAAATCAACCAAAATATTTAGAAATATCAATATTAAGAAATTTGCACTAATAAAATATATTGCAAAATAAACTCTTTTTAAAGCTTTGCTAAATTCGAATCCCGTTATGAAAAATCAGCCAATTAAACTCGATTGGGAAAATCGAAAATAATAACCAAAATCGTCGACAAACGATCACCCAAAAAGTCCAATTCCGAAAAAATCATTGAAAACTCTCCCAAAATCATCATAAAAAATCTCATATAACTCACGTCCGAAAAATCATGCTTAAATCACGAAAAAATTCGAATCTCAAAAAGAATTTCAAGCATTGTTGGAAAGAAAAATGTTTCTTCGCCAAATAATCTCTTGTTATGGTGCTAAGAAAAATATCATCCTGCGAAAACGATTAAAGAAATTTATTTTGGAAAATCACCTCCCATTATAAGCATGTCGATACAATCACCCCAAATAGCATCAAAAATGAACAGTATCAAAAATGTAAATTTACGCTAGAAAATCATCAAAAAATCACCCAAAATCATCGAAAATCATCATCGCAAAAATTCATTTGTAAAAAAAATTATTTAAAAATACCCCAAATCATTTGCATAATGTAGAAATAATATCCATCAACTCCAAATTCACCCCAAAATATCGCATAAAGTCGACCCTGTGGGGTAAATATTTAACAAAATCAATGAGAAGTATTTGTCCCAAAGTCGAAAAATCACATATAAAAATGAATAAGCAAAATACTGCAATCATCCAAAATCAAACAAACAAAATAAAATGAATCGGTTAACTAAAATAAATCAATGAGTATATTTGTTAAAACGATGATGTAAATATGAAGAAAAAAAATATTGACTTTATCAATCATATTTTAAGTTTATTTTTTTGTTATCCAAAACTATTCAGCTTTTTAAAAAATTAACCTTTGTTATCTATCATGGGAATGATAAAGTAGTCATACCAAACGCATTATAAAAAGTATTCACCTGTAACAATCACAAAAATCTCTTTCGAAAAGACTGCGACCTCTGCCTAAGATCGAATCTTTAAAGAATGTTCATGTCCTTCATATAATTAGTTCAGTTTGCGAAAATTAGGAAAAATCAGTTGAAAGAGTATCCCTATAATCATGCGGATAAATGAATATTCAAGTTCAAGTAAACAACGCTTATTAATCATTTGCTCGTATAAAATCACTCTTCCTAAAAATTGTATTCGATAAATCAGGATGAATAATCAATTGAATTCCCAAATAGAGCAAACTCCCGGAAATATCAGATCAAAAATCACCTCAAAAATTCGGAATATAGTCACGGGGAATTAGAAGTATAATAAAATTTCGATTGTTTGGGTAAGTGAAATATAAATTAATGTAATCCAAAAAATATAAACCCAAAAATAACCTTTACTGAGTATAGATATCTCTATAATAATCATTCTCAAAAATTCAAGTTCTAATGTCGATATGTGGAATAGTAGATGCACTCTGTTAAAATCACCTCCCAATATATCATCGTGTAGTTTACACCAATTATAAGTCATAACTAAATCAATCAGTCGGAAGTATAATAATAGAACAGTTCTGAAAAAACGGCATCCTAAAATATGGATCTTGATTAAATATGTCATATCGAAATATCGTCTCTGCTCTTGCTGCGCAAAAATAATGATACGTAATATAATTTGTAGATGTATATTAAATTCACTTTCCTATATAAATCAAATACAAAAGCCAGTAGAAAACACAGGCTCAAGATAGAAATTCGAAACAAATATTCAGCTCCTAATAACAATTATGCGCCTCAAAACATGTTGCAAAAATACTTAATTCACCTCCAAAACTGAAATTCACCTATAGTAAGTAGATGTACGAATATATTGCTACCCCAGTGAATTTTCATTCGTAATTGAAGTATATCCTGATGATGATATTCACTCCGGCAGTAGAAGTATACCTAAAAACGTTATTGAAAAAGATTGCACCTCATAAAGTTTGATCGCAATATTAATCACCTGTAAAAATTAACCAGAAATCAATTAAAAATCACCCAAGAAAATCAATGAAAAATCTAAATCAATAGATTCATTAAATAAGACATTCCATTTAAAATGTCTAAATATATAAGATATTAAAATCACCCAAAAATCAAAATCATTCATAGAAAAAAATCACTGCAAAAAATTAAACAAAATCACGCCAAAGAAAATCACCGAAAATTCATCGAAAAAAAAAACACCAAAAAGAATCTTATTCGTAAATAATAGTTTGTCGATCGCCTCCAAAATTCATTCCAAAGAAAAAAGTTCAGCATTTTAAAGAACCATCGGAAAAATCATTATCAATTAATTCATAATGCAATTATTCTTAGCATGAAATGGCATCATTAATTATTCGTAAATATTTTTTTTCTGCTTTGTTTCGATGCGTGAGTAAATTAAGCCCGAATAAAAATTATTCTTTAAGTAACAGCTGACAACATGTTGGAAATATGAGTGTGTGTCCGAGTATCAAATTATTTATATTTCTTAATCATTTTTCAACATGAAGAAGAACTTGGGAATCAATGACCTTTGAAAATTGCGAATTAGCCTCGTTGTTCCTAAATCATTTCCACTTATGAAAATTTGAGGCGGTTGTTTTGTATATTTCGTGTACGAATTCGATAATTGTACTCTGATTTTATTAGGAAATTAAAGCAGCATACGATAGTTATGAAGTTAAGTGTTAATTGATATTAAATAGAATTTATGGTAAATGTATATGATAAGTACATTGATATGTACGCTTTTAATGACACTCAAGTGTATAATAGTTATATATACCCGTTCTTTTTGTTTATATGGTTTTGACTAGTCTATTGCAATCTGGTTAGGCAGTGTGATTGTGTTACATACATGGCTATAGATTTGGGGAACCGACAGTTTATTTGGTTCGCTGTTTGACGCTAGATCATTGTATTTGGTGTTTTATATGAGTTGTGCTTTGGTGATTTTCTGTGTTGAGGTATTTATTTATAAGGAATTGATATATATATATATATATATATGTAGGATTATATGAAGATATTATAGTAGGGATTGTTTAAGATTGGTTATTGTGAGTATTACTGTATTGATATATATTTGTGAGTTGATTAATATGGTTTATTTATATAATTTTATATTATATGTGTGTTTTATTAATATGTTTTTACATTAATATTTGTTGTACTGATATTTATAGTTGGTGTTTGATTATCGTATTATTGGTATTGAATGAAGTAATATGTTATATGTTGTTTATTAGTTATGGGTTATGGTATTATAAGTATTGATTTGATGTATCTTATGTATTACTGATAGGGTATATTATTATATTGTATATGTATGAACTGTATTTATATTATTATATATATATAATAGTTTATATACTATAGTATTATATATATATATATATATTGATATATAATATATATATATATATATTATTTAAAATAATATATATAATATATATTATTATATATATATACGATTTATATATTATATTAGTATATTATATAAGTATTTATACTATATAGTTTATATTGGTATATATATATATATACAATATTATTATTATTATATATATATTGATATATTATATATATATATATATATTATATATAATATATAGATAATATATATATATAATATATATATATATAATTATAGTCAGGTTGGGTTCAAGTACATTTTTCTAAGTACAAGGTACATAGACAAGTATTCTAGTATTGTTCAAGCACTAAGTACAGAGTTAGAAAGGGTTGTTGCTAGAATTTGTTTCAGAGTACAAGTATCATGCGTATCAAGTACAAGTACCCAAGTACAAGTACTTTATGAAAACTTGCAATATATATATATATACTATATTATATATAATATATAAGTATATATATATATATATAATATATATATATATATAGGTATATATTGATATAGTGATCATCATCCATCATCATTCATCATCTACATCATTCATCATCATCATCATCATTCCATCCCCGTGTTAAGACTTCTCTCCCCAAAATGGAGAAGGTGCGTTAACATGCACCGGAAATTAGAAAAAGTTTAGAAAGAATATGAAGCAAGTAGAAAAGAAGCCCTCAGCCTTACCGGACCCCTTTTAGACCCAATTTAGTGGAAATACTGTCGCAAGTTCAGAGAAAAATCACCATAGAGCTTCACGGGAGACCGCGATGGACCCTCCCTATGAGCATCTCGTCAATAAATCTTATCTCTCAATCGATCTTAGCCAATTTCACTGGGAAACCTACTCAACAAACACCAGCATATCCCCATCTCCTATCCACATTGTCTTCTCACCTCTCCAGACGACCGTATCTCTTCTCGATGTATTCCTTTTCTGACTCAATCCACTTTTTTTTTTCACCCCAACAATACCTAAAACTCAATTTGAAAAGTCAACCCCAAGAATTATCGCAAAATCACCTAAAAATTAACCAGACAACAGTGAAACTCAGCCACAAATCAATAGGGGAATGATTCAAAATCTATTCCAAAAATTTATGAAAAAGATCACCCAAAAATCAACAGAAAAATTCATCGAAAAATTACCAAAAAAAATCATGGGGAAAATACGAAGAATAAAGAACATGAAATCGTCGTTGAAAAAATCACGCGAAAAATCATCGAAAAAAATCATTTGAAAAATCCCCCAAAATCATCAAAAAATCATCGAAAAATCACTTAAAATCATCGAAAAATCAACCAAAAAAATCACCCGTAAAAATGTTGAAAATCTTCCCTCCAAAATCCTCTAGTAAAAATCACCAAAATCATAAAAAACAAAATTCATGGAAAATTCACTCCAAAAGCATCGAATAATTACCCCAAAATCATCGAAAAATCAATCAAATGTAATACAAAAATCATCGAAAAATCACCCCAAAATCGTCTAAAAATCATCGCAAAATCATTAAAAAATTATTAAAAAATACCCCAAATCAATCAAAAAATCATCACCCAAATCACCCCAAAATTATCGCAAAATCACCTTAAAATTAACCAAAAATCAATGAAAATCACCCAAATCTTCGAAAAATCACATAATAAAAAATAACCAAAATCATCGAAAATCATCCAAAAATCAAACAAAAATCATAGAAAAATCATCGGAAAAACGGCTAAAAATCATCGAAAAATCATTAAAAAATAACCTGTACATCATTGAAAAATCACCAAAAAATCACCTAAAATCACAAAAATCCTCGAAAAATCACCCCAAGATCATTAAAAATTCACCTATAAATCATCGAAAAATCATTGAAAATCACCCTAAATCATCGAAAAATCAACAAAAAATCAACCTATAATCATCGAAAAATCACCCAAAAATTATCGAAAATTCATGGAAAATCACCCAAAAGCAACGGAAAATCAATCAAAAATCACCCTAAAATCGAATAATCACGAAAAAATCGACGAAAAATTATCAAAAAATAACCAAAAAACCACGAAAAATCTATAAATAAATCCAAAAAATCAATCAAAAATTCAATAGCATCGATAAGAATTCAGTTCGTTAAATCACTCCACAAAATCATCGTAAGTAGATTCATCTACATAAAGAATCATTATGAGAAAACCAATTCTATAAATCATCATAAAATATTCTATACGAAATAAATCTGATATATATACCTCAAAAATAAAAAAAATAATATATATTATAATCAATACACCAAATATATATCAATACTAAAAACCATAGAAAATTCATCCAAAAAATCCAAAATTTGGTTTTATTGCTAACAATAAACCTCTCACTTTTCAATAAATATCACCCCAAATAATCATATCATATAAAATATATCTCGAAAATTCACCCACCTAGAATCATCGAAAATAATCTGAAAATCACCCCAAAAACCTAAAAATACTCAATGAAAAGTCAACCCCAATAATTATCGCAAAAATCATATTAATAATAGCATTAACCTCTGTCCTTCACTCCCATTTACATTATATAACAACAGAAACAGTGAGAGAAGCTACATATTTTGAAAGCAATGCTATCAGGAAAGATGTCAATATAAACCAAAATTATATCAATGCGAGGCT
>JABUQX010074776.1:0-25000 GCA_015478945.1 Trachelipus rathkii | reverse complement strand
TGTGCTTAAAAACTCGATAGTAAAACATTATATAATATTACATCGTTCTGAAATCTATTATAAAAAATATTGTATATTTTGCAAATATATATATAATATAAATATATATACATATGTATATATATATATGATTTTATAAAAGTTCACCACCTCACGGCATAGCCCTATTTTAGGAGTGGAACTTCTCTAGGTAATTTCTACCGGATCCGAACTAGGATTCGAACCCACGACCTTGCCATATAAATCCATCTAAACTAACAAAGCCTAAACTGGAAAATCTATTTATGTTCCATAGAAATCCATACTATTTTTTTTTTTTTTGCGTTAATGTATACAACTTGTAAAGATCAGTAACTTGACAATAATAAATTTACCTTAATTTCGTCCTGAATGTTGTCGTGTCTTTAAAAAAGTAGAGCAAAAGGAAAAATTTAATTAATTTACATATAAATTCAACTTTGAATAGAAAATTTTTGTTAGACTTATTTTTATAAAAAAAATTTTTTATTTAGTTTTAACTTTTATTTGTAAATACGCTATTAATTTTATATAATTTAAAAAAAATGCATTTACGAGACAAATGAAACACATGCTACTCATAAAAGTTTCCCATAAACACTGAATTTTTTTTAGTGAACATTCGTTAAAGACAGTAGAAATTCCCTCCGCGCCTCCGCTGCGGAAAAAGACCTTACCAAGTAGTTATATTTTTTGAATTATAACTTCAAAATCTATTATTTCCCATGATGTTTTAAAGTTACATTTGTATATTTAGTTTCATTTAAAATAAGTTAAAATTAAAAATTTACCTTTAGATCAAAAGGTCAGTAGCTATACTTTGTCCGCAAATCTATGTGTATTGAAAAATCTTATCATAACCTGAACGAGTAGAGACCTAAACCGAAGTCTAACCTCTCTCGTTTCTTTCCCTATAATATATATATATATATATATATATAATATATATATATTATATATATATAATATATTATAATATAATATACTAATATAAAATATATAGTAATTATAATATATATATGAACAACATTTTTTGTCTTCTAGCATTGGGGAAACATAGTTTAAACTAAAAAGATTATCATAAAATAATATCGATTTTTCGCAATACTGAACTAATCTACACAATCACCCAAACAAATTTTCTATCAACACACCCCTCTCCTTGTCAAAGATGCCCAGAGTAATATGGGGTGAGATCCTACATCACAGAATATACCCGTTACAGATGTCTAACCCAATTTTATAAGGTAGAGGGAGTCGATTTGCCATGGTTTTATAACGGGATCCTGGCACTTTCCTACCATGGTTTATACCCCGCCCCCTTCCATGTTCTAGCATGGAATCGTATGTCAGTTAAAATACCCGATATAGGTGTCTAACCCTATGTTATAAGGTATAGGAAATCGAATACCGTAGTTTATAACGGTATCGTAGCACACCTAACATGGTTTAATATGAGTTAGTTACCCCTACCCCTTTTTCTAATGCAAGTATGCAACTATGCAAATTTTTTATTCTCGAGCTACAGAGCCGAGCTTGGTGTTGGACTAGTTGTTTGGGTAGCCGAGTTGATTTCCAGAGGTGTTTGAAAGAATCGAGCATGGGCTGAAGTGTTAGTGTGGTGCGGAGCACCGCTCTAACACCTCGAGTCAATTTTATAATTTTCAAGGTATATGTCCCGAGCATAGTGTCTAACCATAATTTCTAATCGGATCGGATCAACCCTTAAGACATTTGGAACAGTGTTGCAGTGCTTATGTATATTTTAGCGCTTTAAAGGTTTTCTTAGTATGCATTTCTCTTTCAAACTGGTCACCGTGGGAAGGTGCTGACCTACCTTGCCCCTGGATGTTTCACGTCGCTATGTTCCAAATAAGGATCTGAGGCCCCCAAAATCTGGAAAAGACTTAGAGGTGAAATATTGGGGAGTAGATAGAAGAGAACGGATGAAATAGAGTTGAGTTTGCCATAAGTGCCGGAGCAAATGAGCCGGAGCTGGAGCTAAGGACGGAGCCAGATTGGACTTCTGGCTCCAGTCACATATTGTGCCAATTGAGGTGTGTTTATATAGGTTTCAAAGGACATAGATTCCGAATTTGGGGTTTCATAACCCCAAATGATTTGAGGTCCACCCCTTAGTGTGTCCCAGCTGCTGAGAAAGAAGAAAGCACAGGGGAAGGACAGAGAACACAGGAAGGAAAAAGGAAGAAGGAAGGAGAAAGGAATAAAAAGAAGTTAGAAGAAGTCTCATATGAAGGAGCAAATGAACTGGACAGAACCGGTGCTAGAAGCAGGAGTTAGAAAGAAGGCAAAGGCGTGTGTGATACAAAGTTGGAAGGATTGGAAAAAGAAGAAGGTATTGTGAACAGATATGAGGTTGTAGGTATCGCACAGGACGGTGTGGGGACGGCGGTGGCCGAGTTAGTAAACATGTACTTAGCCACCAAATATTGGTACCTGATATATGTTTTCAGTGATGTAGAGCATGAATAACAAAGATAGAATTTTCTCAAAGGTGTCTAGGGACCCCATATGAGATGGGGCCGAACCACAAAACGGGGTTTTACCCTTAAAATGAAATTTTATTGGGCTATAAGTAATTAAATACATAGACTTACGCTCTAACAACAGTCTATATTGCACAGATATATAAACTTTAAATGCAGATAACATAAGTGGTACTCTCTTAGTCATACACATTGGCTACCAAAATGTTAACTGAGATATTCAAGTCAAAACTTGAACTCGACTTGTGCTTATATCAAGCCCATGTACAAAGATGTGTGTGTGTAGGTTAGAGTTCATACACATACAATCTTACATTTTATTTCAGACTGATGCATTTTATTTATAGAAAACCTATTTCATACAAAGTTAAATTATAATAAAGAAGATATTAAAATAGATTAGAGTTAAAGCTTAAGTTAAAGTTAGAGTTAAAGTAAAACTTTCATTTTGAAGGCTAAGATTTACATTTTTTTTCATATATTTAATATTAACATCACGTTTTCTTCTATATTTCTTTTTATTTCATAAGTTTAATTTGCATTTACTCCTTATGATTTTAATTTTTATTTATTCCGTAGTTTAAATTTGTCCTAAAGTTTTTTATTATAATACTATTTATTTATAAAAAATTTTTTTATTGTTTTAAAAATATTAGAAAACTTTTTATTTAGAAAAATTTTATTTGTTATTTAAAATTATTTTAAAAGTTTCTATTTTTCAAAATTTTATTCTATTTTGTTATAAACATTTTGTTATTTACTAAAATTTTAAGATTTTTTTTAAAGAAACATGGTACTTCACTGACCCTAAAGCAGTTAAAGCAGTAGCGCAAATGTCTAGCACACCCCCCCCTCTAATAACATTCCTGCCATTCTCTATTGATTTACTGCTTACCTCATATTTTTTGCCATGATTAAGCATAAACACATATAGCTCTTTTTGTAGGAGCATAGCATTAAGTATTAAAAGACATTATAGGTGGTGTACTGTAAATTGTTTAATTCTTCCTTTTTAAAAATAGTATCAATAACTGATTAATAATCATTTTAAGTGTCAGTGCTATTACAAACAATACATAAAAAACAAGTTCTTAATTGTATGGATGTAACATAAATGTTAATTATGAAGATTGCTGTTAGTCTTTAATATTTATGGCATAAAAAAATAACATACTTAACACACATTTTATGGTTGGATGAACAGGTTGAGCAATAACAAAATTCAGCTGGCGGTAATACCGCAAGAGTAGTTAACATACACCTACAAAATCACTTTAATACCACTTTTCGCAGGCATAACTCAACATATATGTGATAATTTTCTCTATGGCGTAATAAGATGAAACAAACTTACAAGAAATGTTTCCATGATCTAACTATCTATCACTCAAAACGATAAATAATGTCACGCAACTTGTTATCATTGCTAAAAAACTTCCAAACTAACCTAAATTTTCACCAGATATATAAATAAATAGATCAGTGACATTTGAAATATTTAACAAAAAACGTAACCATAAAATTTTAACATAAAACCTAAACTTAACTGATCACATTCCAGGCACCGAAAAATGATTAACATTAACAAAGTTTTAACTTGACAACTGCTGCAAACATTTAAAATTATCATAACCGAAATAACATAACTTGACCTATGGACATAACGTGTCTTAAACATAACCAGTCTAATCTAACAATATAACTATCTTCATTAACAATTTCTCTGTTTATATAATATTGACTAACATTGATCTAAATAACTCAAACTAAACCTCACCTTCCCAGCTATCAATGTAATAATTATAACCTAAACTAAAAGCATAACATACTAATGTCGCCTAAACTAAAAACGTAACATACTTGACATATCTTGTCTACGTATAAACTGAACTGTAACCATTAGCAAAGGTACCTGTATGTCTACTGCAAATAAGCTATTATTATCAAGCAAAACCCAACATAATCTAACCTTGCCAAGTCATATCTATGCACTCCATTGAAAACGACCAGATTTTCACTTGGGGTTCAGAGGTAAACAGAAATTTACTTAAATTAACCTAACTTTTTATCACACTGTTCAACGAATAAAATGCAAACATTTCAAAAAAATTTCCAGCTGCACTAAAGCTAACATAACAAAGAAACTAACAGCATAACGAATCATAACATACCCAACATATCTTACTTAGGAATAAAAATTGTTTCCATTAACAATGTTCTCTGCTTATTAATGGGTAAGTAACTAGCATTTCCCATAAAACTTAACATATCACCCATTTTTCCTATGATAACTGCAACATATCATTGCTAATTTAACATTCTATAAGTAATTCAAATCATTTTTAAATATCATTATGGATCTAGCATTGCATAAAAATAAGTTCTTTTGCATGATCACAACGTAATTTTATTCTTTTGATGTTTTATCAGAAAAATAGCACATTTAACATACCTTGCATGCGAATAAATGGCTATCAACAAAATTCAATGCCTAACACCAATAAATAAGTTATCAACTCCAAGCAAAACCTTCCCTATTCACACTTTCTCCAACATAACTCTAACTTTACAGTGTTATTTGGCATCATCACAGTAACTTTTAACAAAACTTAGCAGAAAAAATAATATATTAAAATATGAACTTTAGATTTTAATTGCAATCTAAACTAACTTATCACACAGATCAACAAATAAAAGCTAAAATAACTAAGTTTTAACATCTGTAAAGCTAATACAATAACACCCAAACTAAAAACATAACATGCTTAGCATGTCTTGCCTACGAACAAACTGTAACCATTAGCAAAGTTACCTGTATGTATAAGGCAAATATGATGTCATCACCATACAAAACTTAACTTAGCCTTACCATGCATTCATATTTATATCACTGCAATGTTAATTTAACATTAACAATGGACTATTTAACAAAAAATTAACAAAAGTTTATCATAAACTAATCCAAATAACACACTGATCAACGAATAAATGTTAGCATAACAAAGTTTTAGCGTTACTAAAGCTTACATAACATAACCTGAACAAAGAATATAATGAGTCACAACATACCTAATACACTTTAAGCACGAATAAAACTGCATTCATTAACAATATTATCTTCTTATTAAAGGGAGAGTAACTAACATTACCTAAAAAACTCAGACTAACCTCACCTTCCCAGCATATCAATATAATAATATCGCCTAAACTAAAAAAGTTCAATGTATAATACCTGCAAGTATCTAACATCATCTTCCAAAACTTAACCTATTCACACTTTTTACCAACATATCTCTAACATTACAGTTATTTTACAGCACCATAGTAATTTTAACAAAGCTTAGTAAAAAAATATATTTCTTACCTATTAAATATCGTTTTTCAAAGTTCATATATTTAATATTATTAAAACTTTTTATTTTTAAAAAATTTTATGCACATTTTCAAGTCAGTTAGGGTTATCAGTAAAGAGCGGGCTTAGGGTTGGGCAATGTTACATAACCTTTATGTCATCTCTGAAATACGTCAGTTTAAGGTATTAGTAAACGCATACTGGCAGCTAAATTCTGCCTTAGGTAATAATAATTGGTAATAACATTAAAAATATTTCTGCCCCTCATAAAAGAAAACATAACAATAATAAATAATAATAATAATAATAATAATAATAATAATAATAATAATAATAATAATAATAATAATAATAATAATAATAATAATAATAATAATAATAATAATAATAATAATAATAATAATAATAATAATAATAATAATAATAATAATAATAATAATAATAATTTTTCTTGATGTAGAAGTGAAAATATAAATATATAAAAATAAAATTTTAGATATATTAAATTATTATGTCATCTTCAACTTTTTTTGTCTAAAACCAACGAAACATCGCATCTGAAATTTTTTTTCTTTAAAAAACATTGAAGTAATGTTTTTTAAAAAACAAGAACAAGATAAAGGCTCCCCATACTCGATACGTTTTTAACAGATTATTGAAACTCTTAGCTAAAGATTTTTAAGGAAAAAAGCATTATATTTCACTTACAGTTCACAAACATTAGTTTAATATTTTTAACGAAATAAATATCAACACATATTAAAGTTTACTTTATTAATTATAAACATTTCTACATCAAGAAAAATTATTATTTTTATTATTTTTATTATTATTAATATATTATCTTATTATTATAATTATTTTTGAATAATTTTAATGTCAGTAATATTAATATTATTATTAATAATTATTATTATTTTATTATTATTATTAATATATTATTATTATTATTATTATTATATTATTAATTATTATTATTATTATATTATATTATTATTATTGATTATTTATATTATTATTATTATATATTATTATTATATTATATTATTATTATTATATTATTTATTATTTTATATTATTATTATATTATATATTATTATATTAATTATATTTAATAATTTTAATAGATCAGTAATCATTAATTTATTATTAAAATTTTATTATTAATATTATTATTATTTACTATATATTATTATTATATTATTACCATATTATTATTACCATTATTATTATTTTATTATTATTATTATTAATGTTATATTATTATTATTATTATGTTATATTTTTTTCATATTAATATTTTCATATTTTTTATATATTCTTATTATTATATTATATTCATTATTTTTATTATATTATTTAATTAGTTATTATTATTATGATTATTGATTATTATTTTATTATTTTTATTTTAATATTATACCATTATAATTATTATTATTTTTATTATTATTATTATTATTATTATTATTATTATTTATTATTATTATTATTATTATTATTATTATTATTATTATTATTTATTATTATTATTATTATTATTATTATTATTATTTTATATTTTTTATCATTATTATATTATTATTATTATTTATTATTATTATTATTATTATTATTATTATTTTTATTATTATTATTACTACTATTATTATTATTATTATTATTACTATTATTATTATTATTATTATTATTACCTAAGGAAGAATTTAGCAGCGAGTATGTGTATATAACAGCTTCTTAAACTGACCTATTTCAGAGATGAGATGAAGGTTATGTAACATTGCGCAATACCCCTAAGCTCAGCCCTTTACTGATAACCCTAACATATTTGAATATGTGCATAAAATTTTTTGAAATAAAAAGTTTAAATAATAATAAATATATAAAGTTTGAAAAACGTTATTTAATAAGTAAGAAATATATATATATATATATTTTTACTAAGTTTTGTTAAAAGTTACTATGGTGCTGTAAAATAACTTTGTAATGTTAGAGACATGTCACAAAAAAAGTAAAAGTATATTTCAGAGATGAGATGAAGGTTATGTAACATTGCGCAATACCCCTAAGCTCAGCCCTTTACTGATAACCCTAACATATTTGAATATGTGCATAAAATTTTTTAGAAATAAAAAGTTTAAATAATAATAAATATATAAAGTTTGAAAAACGTTATTTAATAAGTAAGAAATATATATATATATATATTTTTACTAAGTTTTGTTAAAAGTTACTATGGTGCTGTAAAATAACTTTGTAATGTTAGAGACATGTCACAAAAAAAGTAAAAGTAGGAATACGTTAAGTTTTGGAATATGATGTTAGGTACTTGTAGAGATATTATACATTGAACTTTTTTAGTTTAGGCGATATTATTACATTGATATGCTGGGAAGGTGAGGTTAGTTTGAATTTTTCAGGTAATGTTAGTTACTCTAGCTTTAATAAGAAGAAAACATTTTTAAAGAATGCAGTTTTATTCGTGCTTAAGGTGTATTAGGTATGTCGTGACTCATTATACTCTTTATTCAGGTTATGTTATGTAAGCTTTAGTAACGCTAAAATTTGTTATGCTAACATTTATTCGTTGATCAGTGTGTTATTTGGATTAATTTATGCTAAATTTTTGAAAGTTTTTGTTAAATAATGCAATGTTAATGTTAAATTAACATTAAGCGATATAGATATGAATGCAGGGTAAGGCTAGGTTGAGTTTTGCATGGTGATGACATCATATTTGCCTTATATATACAGGCAACTTTGCTATTAGTTACAGTTTGTTCGAAGGCAAGATATGCTAAGCATGTTATGTTTTTAGTTTGGGTGTTATTATACTAGTTTTACATATGTTAAAACTTAGTTATGTTAGCATTTATTTGTCAGTCTGTGTGATAAATTAGTTTAGATTACAGTAAAAATACAAAGTTCATATTTTAATTATATAATTTTTTGCTAACGGCAACTATTAGGTAAGCAATGATGATGGCAAAATTAACAAAATATAGCTAGTGTAAGTTGGAGAAAGTGTGAATAGGGAAGGTTTTGCTTGGTGTTTGATAACTTACTTTATCGGTGTTATGCATTGAATTTTGTTAATAGATAGGCATTTATGCGCATGCAAGGTATGTAAAATATGCTATTTTTATGATATAAACATTAAAAGAATACAATTACGTTGTGATCATGCAAAATAACTTATTTTTATGCATAAGGAGATCCATAATGATACTTAAAAATGATTTGAATTACTTATATTATGTTAAATTAGTAATGATATGTTGCGAGTAATGATGGAAAAATGGGTTGATATGTATGTTTTATGGGAATGCTATACTTACCCATTAATAAGGCAAGAAACACTTGTTAATTGAAACATTTGTATTCATTACGGAAAGTATGTTGTATGTTATGATTCTTATGTTATTAGTTTAGTTTTTTATGTTAGTCCTAACCTGGATAAAACTTTGTATGTTTGCATTTATTCGTTGAACAGTTGATAATTTGGTTAGGTTATGATAAATTTCTGTTACGTTTTGCTAAATATTACAATGTTAAGTAAATAAACAATTGAAGACAAAGATGATGACTGCAAGGTAAAATTATGTTGAGTTTTGCTTGATGATGATAGCTTATTTGCAGTAGACATACAGGTAACTTTGCTAATATTTACAGTTTATACGTAGACAAGATATATCAAGTACGTAATTTTTTTAGTTTAGGCGATATTCGTATGTTATGTTTTTAGTTTAAGTTATACTATTACATTGATATGCTGGGAAGGTGAGGTTAGTTTGGGTTTTTTAGGTAATGTTAGTCAAACAGAGAACATTGTTAATGAAAGTAGTTTATTCGTACATAAGGTATATCTGGTATGTTAAGACACGTTATATTCTTATTTCAGGTTATGTTATGTTGGTTATGATATTTTTTTAATGTTTACAGCAGTTGTCAAGTTAAAACTTTGTTATGTTATCATTTATTCGGTGCTCAATGTGACAGTTATGTGAGGTTATGTTAATTTTTTGTTACGTTTTTATTAGGAATTCCCAATGTTAATGTTAAATTTACTTCGATGTGTTGGTAAAAGGGAGGTTAATTTGAGTTTTTTTATAGACAATGTTAACTAGTTTACGGTGACATATATTTATCGTTTAGAATAATAGATAGTTAGATCATGGTATATTTTTGTAAAGTTTTGTTAAATATTTTTATGATAGAGAGAATTAGCACAGATATGCTAGGGTTATGTTGGAAAAGTAGGTTTAGGTTAAGTTTTGTATGGTGTTGTTAACTACTTTGCAGATATTATTGAGTGAATTTTGTTATTGCTAACTGTTTATTCACACATGCGGTGTGTTAGGAATGTTATTTTTATGCCATAAATATTAAAGATTAAAAAGATTTTAATAACATTTATGTTGAAATCATATATAAGAACTTGTTTTTTATGCAATGTTTGTAATAGCATTGACACTAAATTATGACTTTAATCACTTGTTGCTATTATTTTTAATAAAAGAATTAAAAATTTAGTAAAAACAAAAAATGTTTTTAATAATTATATGTTATGCTCATACAAAAAGAACTTATTTTGTTATGTTTATGCTTAATACATGGCAAAAATATGAGGTAAAGCAGTAAGTCAATAGAGCAAGCCCTGGTATGGCAGGGGTATAGAGGGGGGTGCTAGGCGCTTGCGCTACTGCTTTACTGCTTTACTGCTTTAGGGTCAGTAAAGTACATGTTTTTTAATAAAATTTCTTAAAATTTTAGTAAAAACAAAATGTTTATAAACAAAATAAATAAAATTTTTATAAATAAAAAGTTTTAAAATAATTTTTAAAATAAATAAATAAAATTTTTATAAATAAAAAGTTTTAAAATAATTTTTAAAACAATAAAAAAAAATTTTTTAAATAAAAAGTTTTAAAATAAAAACTTTAGACAAATATAAACTTACGGAATAAATAAAAATTAAAAACATAAAGAGTAAATGTAAATTAAACTTATGAAATAAAAGGAAATATAAAAGAAAACGTAATGTTAATATTAAATATATGAAAAAATATAAATCTTAGCCTTCAACATGAAATTTTTTAACTCTAACTTTAACTTTAACTTTAACTCTAACTTTAACTTTAACTCTAACTTTAACTTTAGCTTTAACTTTAACTTTAACTTTAGTAATGAAACAGGTTTTCTATAAATAAAATGCCACAGTTGAAATAAAATGTAAGACTCTATGTATACGAAATCCAATCACACACACACACACACACACACATCTTTGTACATGGGCTTGATATAGCACACATTAAACAAGTCGAGTGCAAGTTTTGACTCGAGCGCCTCAGTTGTGCAACATTTGAACGCCATTGTGTATGACTAAGAGAGTACCACTTAAGTTCTCTGTGTTAAGTTTCATATATTTGTGCAACATAAGGCTGTTGTTAGAGTGTAAGTCTATGTATTTATAACTTATGGCGCTTCAAATTTCAGTTTTATGGATAAAATTCCGTTTTGGGGTTCTGCCCCCATCTCATATTAGGGCCCTAAACACATTTGAGCTTATTGAAACTAGATATTCATGCTCTACATCATTGAAAAGCATATATCAAACAACCGGGCCCCACACCGGTCCGTGTGTCCGATACCTGCAATCACTCATTTGCTCCGACACAAGAGACTTCTTCTTTTTCCCTCCTTCATCTTTCTCGGTAACGCATTCTGTGCTTCTAACTTCTTCTACAGTAGTGGCTCAGACTCCGGCTCATTTGCTCCTTCATATGAGACTTCTAATCTTCTTTATATTCCTTTCTCCTTCCTTCTTCCTTTTTTCCTCCTCCTTTTCTAGCCCTCCTTCTCTGTGTTTTTGTCTTTTTCCAGCTGGACCCCTCTTTAGGAGAGGACCTCAAACACCATTTTGGATTAATGAAACCCCCAAATTCGAAATCTATTCCTTTGAAACATATATAAACCCACATCTTCGAACATTTGATAATAATTGTGTCAACTCAAAGAGCAGTCTGGCGCCCCTTCCTAGCTCCAAGTCCGCTCATGGTCCGCACTTAATGCCAATTTATTACTCTATTACATCTTTCTCTTCTATCCACTCACCAAATTCAGCCTTCTAAGTCACTTTTTCCAGGGTTTGATCTCAGACCAGTCAACCTCCTTGACGTAAAGCACGTGAAACCTCAAAGCAGGCAGGCAGCACCTTCAACCTTTAAAAGTGCTAAAATATACATGAGCACCGCAGCATCGGTGCCAAATGCCTTAAGGGTTGCCCCGATCCTCTTAAAAATGAGAGATATCGATTCGCAGACCCTCTAAACATAGGGTTAGACACTCTGCTTGGGAACGCACCGCACTAACACCACAACACATGTTCCGATTCCTTAAAACAGCTCGGGAATCAACTCGGCATACCTCAAAACATACTAGTCAACACCAAGCTCGACTCTGTAACACGAGAAATAAAAAAGCTGCAAAGGTGCATTAGAAAAAGGGGGGTAGGGTTACTAACTCATACTAAACCTTGTTAGGAGTGCTACGATACCATTATATACCACGGTATTCGATTCCCTATACCTTATAACATAGGGTTAGACAGGTATATCGGGCATATTTCGTGACATATGATATATCGCATTAGAAGCATTAGAAAAGGGGGTGGGTACAAACCATGTAGGAGTGCAACATCCCGTTATAAATCCGACTGCATTCGACTCCCTTTCCTTATAACATCAGAGGTGACACCATATCATGCGTTACCTGAAATAGATAACAATGCAATAGAAGCTGAAACTGAAGAAGACCGTCACTCCTAGCAGAGCCAACCAGCATATTATTGATTATAATGATAATTATATAATTATTATGTCGATTATGTTTTTCAATGTATTAAAACAACCAGAAGGCATAAAAAGGCGATTTAAACGTTAATCTGTAGCTAAAAAGACATCGATAAATCGAAGGAACCATCAGAAATGATCTACCGATCATTTAGAAGTTTGTTGGAACCAAAAACGCCATTTTTACGGGTAAAAAAACCCTAAGAACAGGTTAAAATCAGAAATCGGTCTTCCAAGACCTTAAAAATCGGTCTAACCGACTATTATTAAACCTTTACTTACGTTGAAGCAGCAAAAACAAATTTTCAAAATGTACTTTGCAACATTTGCAAAACATCCGGTTGCAACTTCCGTTGCATTTGCAACATTTTGCTGCTAGTCTTCCCACCTTACACTGCCCGATCAGAAACAAAAACATCTCCCTTAGACCAGTACCATTTTAATCACTCTAATGGCAATCACTCCCAATTATTACAAAACTATAAGTATAAATATACATTCCAACTTGAAAAAAGATGCACCTTAGAAACCCGAGAAATACCCAAAATTGACTCTATTAATTAAATTTATAAACTCGCCTACTAAATTCGACTGTCTATGGAACCAGCAGCAAACATGTCGAGTTATTGAAACTGTATGGCTAGAGAAAGTAGTAAAAAGAAAGTAGACTGTATATATATATATATAAAAATATATATATATTATATATAATTAATTATACTATATATATACTATATATATATATATATATATATAAAATATAATATATATATATATATATATATATAATATAATATATATATATATATATATATATATATAAATATATATATATATAATATATATATATATATATAATATATAATAATATATATATAATATAAATATTATAATATATATATATATATATATATATTTTTTCAGAGCTTCAGCGAAGCCCCAGGTCCCCCATTGGATCCCAACGATTTCAGCAAAGGCCAAAGTTTAGCTGGTAAATATTACATGTTAAATTTTCCAGCTAATGTTGAAAAAGAATATACTTAACTATATATTATGCCATGAAATATGCTGTTAAAGAAAAAAATAGGAAATATTTTATAATAATTCCGCTTCTTGGATTTCAAAAAATATTTTAAAGATTATATTTAACTAAATAGCAATATTATTTGTTTATTTTTGACAATATAAAGATAGGATCCATTAATCCTCATAATAAAAGAGAGAAAAGAGGAGAAAAAGTGGAGTTGTAAATGTTTGAGATTTTAACAACATTAGAAAAAGGATTTTACCTGCTTTATGAATTTTCTTTATTAATGAGTATTTTAAATACCTACCAACTTGAGTTATAATACAGAATGTTTTTCACATCCTATTTTTTATTATACATGCAGCATTAACCACTACTCTCGAGCTGCCCTGTTCTGATTAATAAGATCTCTGAAAATTATATAAAATATAACATGTTAAAAACACTTGAATTAAATTAATTTTATGTCCTTATTGCAGTAAGATTCTATATATATATATAATATAAATATATATATATATATATAATATATATATAATATATATAAATATATATATATATATATCTTATATTTCTATATATATATATATATATTTATATGTTACTTCAAATAGATCCTGAAGTGGTGTTTGATGACTCGCAGTCCGACCCAATCCTCATGGCAAATCTCTTTCAAGGAGACATACGCATTACTTCCAATGACGAACTCTTCGCTCTGACAGCGGTAAGATTTACCTTTATTCCAAATTCTCAGTTCTAAAATGAACTCTTTAAAGTAATCACTAAAGCAAAGACCTACACCGATTTTTATTGGTGTCTCATCCTTTTCCAAATATCAAACAGCGAATTAGTGTTAAATATAAAATATTTATTTTAAAGAAATGTACAAAGCCTTTAAAGGGGATTTTTATAGTGGTAAACAGAAATTACCGGAGATAATTTTTTATTTTTAATTTTTAATTAACAAGAAAAAATGACAAAAAACATTTTAATTACAACTTATTTTCCTTTTAACTGAAGGATCATTCAGGGGCAAATATATATTTACTTTTATCTTTAAGCAAGAAATAAAAAAACAAAATTAAATATATAATGAATTGGTTTATGATGAATAAGATATATTATTTTGGTTTTAATTATACACAAACAAACTCTTTACATTAAAAAAAAAATAAATAAATAAATAGATTTCGTTTAGTTCTTCAGTGGCGCAATCATTATAGCGACAGAATCGCAAGGCAAGGACTATGCCTTGATCCTTTGCCCAGATCCTAGGTAGTAATTATCTAGAGCAGTTTCACTCCTAAAATAGTTCAATTCCCGTAAGGTGGGAGCTAAAAAAAAAACAAAGTCAAATTCTACCCACGAATCAAAATTTGTTGACCCCTCATTAGGAGAAGATCAGAATCAGCCGCGAATCGTCTTATCTAATACTTGTACTTGATAATATATGAAATATTTTATATTCTATGTATTTTATTATTTCTTTCTATATTATTATTTTATTATGATTATCTTCATTATATTATTATTCTTTTAACATTTTACTAAAATTATCATAAATAATAATATTCTATTTATTTATATAATAATTATTTTATTATTTTATTTTATTCATTATTATATTATATATTATTATTTTGAATATATGATTTATTTTATTGAATTATTATTTATTATTGTAGTGAATTATTTATTATTTATTAGTTTTAGTTTTTATTCAATTCCTAATATTTCTTCTGAGTTATTCATTCAATCCTTACTATTTTATTCTATGGAATAATTTGCAAAGAAGTAGGCATATTATATTTTTTAGATTCGAACGTTCGTCCTAACTCGGAATCTCAGAGTTTCGATCTCTAACAATCTGAAATGAATTATTTTACCTAGATTAAAAAATTTAATTACAAATTAGATTTTAAATTTTGGTATGTTCATATTATATTAACTAAAGGGACATACGTTGAACTTTATGTTAAGTCTGTTTAGTTTTGATGTAGTTACTCAGCTATTTCAGTTTGGCGCTCACTTCGAGGAGTGTAAATTTTAAATGATTTTGAATCATCAGGTAAGTTTACTTTTGCTCAGTGAATAAATGTTAGTATATTTACTGGGTTTAAAGCGGTGCTGGTATGCCCTATTTGTTAATCTATTAGTCGTTTGGTAACCATATATATGGTGACGTACGTCGCCTCGGGACATGCAATTGGTAACACGAGCATGGTGGATTACTTGAAAGCGGGTATCTTAGTTGACAGCAGAGAAGTATTTCTGTTTGTAAATTAGTTAATTGTGATTTTTGAATTACTTGTTGATTTAATGTGGGTGTTATTAATGGCTCGCGTAGCTTTTCCTCTTTATCGAAGGTTTTGCTATTTAGTTTAATAAATTTACTGCTTCTCGAATATTAGTTCTATATGTCCCTGTTTTTTAAAGCAGTTTGTTATGGTTTTGTTTATATTTCTCGTTAAATTTAAGTGCGTTTACTGTTAATCATTCGGTTTTAAATTCTTTAATTCAGCATTCAATGTCCAATCCCGCACAATTATAAGCCCCTATATGAGTGTTTAACAATGATTTTTATTAACTTAGGGAATTAGGAGTTTTAAAGGTTAGCCTGTTCAGTTGTTTTGCACAGTATGCCGCAGGAAAAATCCATTCACCTTATTTGATTTAATTCAAAAGTTATAATATTAGAGATGTTTCAGCATGTGAATATATAATCTATATATACTATTTAAAATATATATATATATATCTTATATTATATTAGCTATATATATATAAGCTTTTGATAAGTTCCCACATAAGCTGCTATGAAAATTTTCATGGTGGTATATGTGGAGTGTAATGTTGACTAAAGAAGGGTTGGGAGATAGAAACCCGTGTGTACAACCTAAAATCACATATCATCAAGGCATGTGAAGTGTGGTTTCCACAGTCAGGCTGGGGCCACTATGTTCCTCATATTTCATAAATGTTTGACCGGTTTAAGCAAAGTTTCTAAGTTCAGTGTACCAATTGCCCACCTCCGTTAGGATACTCTGCCAAGGACGTTACCACTATCAACTGATCTTGATAACTTCTTGGGTGAGATACATGCAACAGGAATTTATTTTATAGTAAACAAGGTATATATGTTTTCACCTAGGTTTCTCAAACAGTTTAACTTACGATGAATGCGGCTGCTTGGTCTGTGACAAGAAGAAAGATTTACGTGTGTTATAAGCATTAATTTGAAGTTCGCTAAATCACTGATTTGGCAAAGCAGGAATATAAGCTATAGATGCTGGCCTATACTTCGCCAAGTTGCTTACCAGGACAAAGAATATAAAGTAAACTTTATAATAGCTATGTGCTATGCCATATACTGTATTGTGCACAAGTTTGGCCCCTTATTTAAGAAAGACTTAGGATATGCAGAGAAGGAGAGAGAGCGAGAGAGGAGAGGAAGCGAGAGAGAGCAGAGACAGAGAGAGAAGGAGGGAAGAGCAGAGAGAGAGGAGAGAGCAACGTAGTAGCACAATGATGATTTCTGGTTGGGTAGACTAAGGAGGCTGAGCGTTGGAATGTTTTCTGTAAAGCATTCTCAGAAGGGGCATGATCAGTCTAAATTCAATTTTCCATCTATGTATACAAGCATCAATTTATAGTTAGAGCCCAGGACGGGAGACCAGGCGCATAAAGAAAATAGAAGAAGCTGCTCTTGTATAAAGCATATTTCAGCAATAGGGTTGTTAAATTCTGGAATGGTTTAGGGTATGTACTTAATTGTTTAGTAAAACTATATAATATTACTATATATATTTATATATATATGTATATATATAGATATATTATATATTATAATATATATCCTAACTGTAAAAATGATAAATCGTATTATTATTATATACCGCCCCATATTTAATGGACGAATAGGGAACCGCGGAACTGAGCGATGGGATGATGAAAAATGCCACGCTCGCCACTGAGAACACTCCCTTATATATATTATATAAAGTATACCATACTATATACTATATACTATATTATATATTATACACTTATATAATATATATATATATATTATATATATATTATTAATTATAGAACCATTATGATTACCGCTCTCGTGCAACGAGCATCGATGCATCGTTACATGTATTGGCACTGTCGGCACACCTTAGTGCCAAATTAGAACCTTCTATCTGTAATAAATTTATAGTAATTATTAATCATATTTCATTTGGAAAAATATTTTTAACAAACATGTAGCCGAAGTCAAATTTTTTTGCCACTTTCAGGTTTTCGAACAATTTTCATGACCAATATTACTCTTGACTTTTAATTTTTTACGGCCTTGGCTTTCTCACATTAGCTCGCTAACTTCTATAAAAATACCGTAAATATTTATTTCTTCAATGTGATATTGCTGTTTTATTCAAAAACAAATTTCAAAAATATTTTAAGATACCATGGGTTTTTAAGCTTATATTATTATATTAATATTATAATATATTATATTTAATATACTATCTACATATATATCTATAATACTAATTAATTATATATATATATATTATAGTAATCAGTTTATTTTATTTATTTTTATTTCGTTTTTATTATTTTATTAAATAGAGTATTTTTTACTTAAAAACAAATTTTTGTTACGTACGTTGGCAAAGAACATCCATCAGTTAGGTTTCGTAGGGCACGAAGTTCTCTTGGTTAGATCTAGTAATGTACGGCTTTAAGTAGTAGGATTAAGTTATTTAGGTAGACCCGATTCTGTATACTTTATATATATATATACTATATATATATTATATATATAGATATATAATATTATATATATATATGATATAATATCAGAGTCCGAGTTCGTGCCTACGTTGTGCACTCAGCCGACGCCTGACTTGAGTCGCATGCTACTCGCCGTAACTCAGTAGAACCGTGTTGGGTACAGAATTCGCAGTGAACAGAAAGGATCAAAGTCAAAGTTTACTTATATATATATTCTATATATAATATATATTATACTTATTTATTAGTAATATATACATTATTAATATATTATATTATATATATAACTATATCACTTATAATATTATAGTAAATAGTATATAGTATATATATAGTATATCATAGTATATATATAGTATACTGATATGCTTATTGTATTCTTAACGCAAAATATATTTTTTAAATCACATTCTCAAAAACTACATAGCTACAGCGAAGTGAATGACATTGGTTGGAATGCTGGGTCTTTTAGAGCGGAAGTGCGATCAGAATATCTCAACGCCTCAAAATATACCATTCTCAAAACTAAAATTAGCTTACAGCAAAAGCATCATTCTTGAATCCTTGTATTCTTATAGGAAACTGTCAAAAAAAAAAAATCAAAATATAAATAATAAATTAAATATTGGCTATTTTTTTCTTTTAGGAGCAGGGGACTATTACTTACTATTATTATATATAGAATATATAGCATATAGAATATATAGTCCTGTGCTATATCTTTACTATATATATATAATATATTTGATATATATATATTCCTTAATATAATATATATTTATTTGTAAGTATTACACGGCAGTATGGGGCTCAGCCGGCGGGGCACCAGCGGAGAGGCGTTTTCATACCCGATACGGGGGGGCGCGAACCCCGCGCACCCAAAACCAAGAGGGGTTCCGGAGACCCTCCCGAGGGGGGATTATATCTTCTACCGTTCCCCGGAAGGCAGAGACCCCGACTCCTGCCATCGGTGCGGTATCCCCTGGGGGTAGTCTTTAGTAAAAAAAAAAGCAATTAATAAGTACTTTTGAGATTTTTTTTTTATTTTTCTTTATTTTATTTATTTTTTTTTTTTTTTTTTTTTTTTTTTTTTTTCTTCTTCCGGACTAAAATGCAGCGCATTCCGATGTATTCCCTTCCCTGTAGCTTTTATCTGTACTTTTGGAGATATGAGTAATATTATAAGATTTATAGAAATTTGAACTATTTTCCCATATATTTATATAATATATTCTTTATATCATATATTTATTTATATATATATCTATATAAATATCAATATATATATACTTTTATATTATATATATATATATATTCATTATATATATATTTATATATATATATATATTATATACTAGCTTATTATATATATATACTCATTGTTTATAAATTCTTGTATATTAGTGTGTGTTTAGTTTGTGTATATGTGTGATTGTTGGAGCTTCACTAAAATATAAAAGAACTAAAATTTGATTAATAAATTAAATAAAACTGTGGTATTTAAATTAATTATTACTTTTAAAATTTTATAAAAAAATCTAAGTACATTATTTTTTTCAGTAAATTTTGAAAGAGTTTAATAGGTGTCACACCCAAATAGCGATTACCAATTTTATGTCACCTTGATTGTTATAATTAAAGTGTAGTGACGGAGAATGATTCTGGAATTCAGGATTTTTATCTTTTCCATGTCCCTTATTTATTATCTGCAATTCAACAATTTCTCATTATTTTTCACACCTTTCCGTTGAGCAGCATTTCTCAAGAGTAGTCCCATGTACTTTATATATATTATTACTATTATTTATTATATATATATATATATATTAATTATACTATAATATATCATATCTATAACTTAATATTTATATTATCAGTATATATAGTCATATATATATATTACCTTATTATATATTATAAATTGGACATGCGAATCGAGAGCTTAAATATTTCGTAATGAAAGTTTTCGTTTCAATATGCTTTTGTCAAGATTCGTGTGCATTTTTATTAATTAATCTTGCTTTATATATTTATCCTTAAAAGATGTTATGTTTTTTAAATTGTAATAGGAATTATGAAACCGAAACACTTTTAAGGATTAATTAGCTTGAGTTGATGCTGGAATAATTATTCCAAATCAAAGCTTTTTCGTTTGAAACCTCGTCTGTTAAGTCTAATCGTAACTCGTCTGTAAAAAGTTATAATTCTGTCGTTCGAAAGCAGAAGTGAGAGTATTAAATGACAACTCCCTTCCTACTTTTGTCTAAGTGTTAGTATAAAAAGTGTAATCCGCTGAATCACTAAGCCTTTAACCGTGATAAAAAGTCAACTTACACTCAGTGCATTGTAACGCTTTTTATTTCATTTAACTCTAACGCTTAATTTTCAATTCAACTTTATCTTCGTATCTTCGTAAACTTATAGGTCAATCGTTGCCGTAATGGATTATTTATACCGTATACAAGGGGTGGTATTAACTCTAAATTACACCGTGTTAAACAAACATTTCAAAAATTGGATATGCAATTGGATGACAGAAGTTTCATGTTTACAACAAGTAAAACTAATTACGTTCCTTTTTTTATTATTTGATTCCATTATATTTGTGCATTGAACACTAATTTATCAATTCAAGAGATTACTTCGTTAATTTATTCTTAATTCTTAACTCGAATATATAACTAGTTAGGATTGTTGTATCTGTAGAACTATTTCTTGCAGTAGATCAATTTTAATAATTTTTGAATTATGACGGCTTTGTGAATTAAGCTCAACCATCATTGAAAACTTAATATTGGGGGGCTGAATATACGAAAGTTGACAAGCCATACTTGACGAAGAACTTTACAGCCACTGATACCTACCATATTTAGATGGCTAAAGCGCTTCACTTGTTACAGAGACAGTATGTTTAATTCGATTCAAGAAAGCGTTCTAGTGCTCTTCAGAGAAGTTCAAACTCAAGGAGATTGTGTCTTTATCTTCTAACTAAGATTCCTGCATTTATAAGGGTGGGAGTTTCTCGGAGGTAAAGACAGCTCTTTCGCTCTTTTCTCCACTCTTTCAATAAGGCTGTATATGGAGAGCAGAAGACATCCAAAGCATCAACTCTCCGTATTTAAAATACATTGAAGATCTATCGCTGAGACATGCCGCGTCTTGTACACACGCTACAATTATGATGTGCCATATAACATCTTAAGTGACTTATCTAATAAGATTTTCATTATTGGACTCTTTTACAGAGTTAGATGCGGCTCCGCCTCTGATCGGAAGACAGTTGAACTGTCCTGGTCTTTATTTTAAGTTGCGTTGCTAACTTGAGACTTAAGGCTTGGACGTTGATTTTTCCAGAGATTCATCCGCGTTCCAGGTTACAAGTCATTACGTGGTGTATAAGCTTCCTATTTCTTTTTTGAGAGAGTTGAAGCTGTCTACGAAGAACAACTATCAATATGGACATCATTCAAGAACACAATCAAATCATTTTATTGGAGGATTCTAACTCCAAACATCTTAAGGCAATCTCCTCTTCTGTCTTCGGCTTCTTCTTTTGTTCAAAAGAGAACGCAGCCATTGAAAAATTTCCTTCGTGTACCAGCTGACCAGAGTCATACTTTCAATACTCTAATGGATAGTGTGAATAAAGACTGCATTCCATCTTCGGTCATATATTCAAGCATTTCTGAATATAATTTAGTGGTGCGTGGAAGCATTTTCTTTTCAGAATGCCCATTATATGATCCCTAGCGCAAAAGGACAGATGTGTTTCTTAAGCTGTGCAGGCAACCTTTCCCTTGAACAATATAGTGGATAAGTTCAGCAAACACTCGACTTAATACCCTTGCTTAATTGCAGCGTAGAGATCTCAGCTCTTTGCTCCATCTGAACATTATACTCAAATCGAACAACAATATCGAAAGTGCGTTGATGAATGTATGCTCCGTTTAGCAACCATTGTGTATCATAGCGGACAGTCATCGGCCCTCCGAACTATCTTACCTCCACACCATTTACAGTAAGACCCAGAATAAGTCTGTGCGTTGTCGTTACACTGTATCGACTCTCAAGTTCGGACTAGAACTTATGTAGTCCAAAGATGCTCATAATTCAGACATCAATTGGTGAGCACTTACCAGATGACCATCCCATCAAAACTTCATCGGAGAGCAGGTCGTTCTTCTTATTTGCTGTTGATTTGGATTCATGTTGTTTGTATTCATTTATCATTCCGTCCTGTCTCTTGGCCTTTTTTAGATGTGGTTTTCTGTGAATGGACTGCATCTGCTGATTTGTAGAATTTCGTTCAAGACAAAGTGAGTGATCACCTTGATACAGCGTTCCTATGGGGACTCTGTGATAACATTGACTTGGGCTTGCACTACGTCTCTTTGCATATGAGGCACTTCAAGATGAAGTTTGAAGGAATGCTCCTTTTTCACTTGTTTCGTTTAGTTCCTTTCCTGGTCTGTTGTTCTTCTCTTCCACATCAGAAAGCTTTCTGTACAGGATAGCCGCTGTAACTCATCCAAGAGACATATGAGGAAGATCAGTACTAACATGTCTTCTCTCTCACTTGCAGCCCTACTTTGTCAACGCTCCTCACCCTCGTAAACTCAATTTCTAGTCCCCATCCTTCCTTACCCTGATGTCATCGATCTTTCCTCGTCAAAGAACTGAACTTGTCTGGAGATCGTTGTACGTCTGCGAGTCCATGGGATAGGAGAAAAGATTCCTATGGTACTACTGACAGATTTTATAACTTAAATTCCACAATTCCCATTCAATTATCGATGGATACACATGAATCCCTGATTCAGGATTGCTGCATCAAGTTCCAAGCAACTATTGTTGCTTAAGTACACTAACGTATCAAATCGTCTCAACATTAGGGACTCGACAAGCATACAGCTGATGTTCTTAAGAGCGCTGAAGGGCATCATTGCATGTCTAATCCGTTCTCCGAGGACTTCCATTAATATGTATGGGTTCCCACAGCCCTGTCATACAATGGCTGATAAGGTATCAGATAGACCTGTATTCAATTGCGTCTTCGTACAAAGGAGCTCTCTTTATCAAGTTATTTCGAGTAATAATGTTGTTCCCTCTTCGTCTTCTTTTAGCTTTTATAACAATAAATGTGGTTTTGCGACATTTCTAAGCTCTTAGAATCTTATCAGCAGAAGAGGAACACCGTAACATTTGTTTCTTTGCGGAAGGATGGCAGGGTGACTTATCGGGTACGCACCATCATATCGACTTGTGTTCTCTCCTACATTTTGGAAGAGGCTGTTATTAGAACCCCATCAGTAATAGCTACCCTGTATGATTTGTTCTTGTCTTTGATTAATTAATCTTTGAGATGAATTTTTATTACCCATCGTCCCCGAAATATCTGAGAGAACATTATAACGAATCAGTCAAGGAATGAGAGGAAGGAGGATTCACTGCTGTTCTTGGGAACAGGCTAACCATTCAGTCCTCAAGGCTCAAATAAACGAGCTACATGTTTTTCCCATAACCTCGACGAAGAGGAAAGTTCTAGGATTACTTATACCATCCCTGTAAGGTGATCACCCTAGACTCGCAGACTCTTTGTTATACTCAGTCGTCTCAAAGAGATCTGCTCTCTAAGTATATATTCAGCTCTCTTTCTTGTTTCTTCTTCACAGAGGAGGTCAGACTTACTTGTGAAGGAGTTTGGAAACATGGTTGGATTACTCTTCGATCTCGATAAAGGAGGTATTGGGGAAGAACTTAAGGGCTCATCTTGACTTCTCTAGAGTTCGTATCGGTCATCGTTTGTTTGTACTCTACCTCAATGCAACCCTTTAACTTTTTTGCATCTGTCAGAGTATGGGCATTTGCGGTTCATCACCTCCAGACAGTCCTTCTTAATGTGGCCATCTAGTAGTCTCTTCACGACAACGCCTCTTTTTAGAGCTCTAATCCATCTTTCTCGCGCTTAAGCGTCCCAGATCCCGTTAGCTACAAGAGTGAAGTTTAGATACGTTCACCGTCTTCTCCTTGACTCCCATCTTCTTGTGCGTAGCGGGCACGGTGCATTGACAAGACATTTCTTCGGCGTTATACGACATAGTTATTCTTCTTTGAAACCGTCTCATTTATACTGTTCTATTCACTCCGTCTAAACAGATGACCTACATTTATACTCGTGTTGTCTGCGCGATTCATTGAGCGCTCCGAACTATGTGTAATGACGTTGCTACCCGACCAGGTATTGGCTATTCAGCATACGAAGGTGCTTCGGGTTCAATACCATTCACTTGTCAAGCCCGACCTCGTTACAGTCCTTGACCATGACACAGATTTTCCTTGCCACCTGTTATAGGTATGTGCTCCCTACTCTAAAATTCTGCAATCTTTCCACGTCCTATTACAATCGCTCGAAGCCTGATCCTTATTTTGTCCGATTAGCAAGCAGAAGTATCTCTTT